>AWYF02003176.1:0-17465 GCA_000504405.2 Mycosphaerella sp. Ston1
CTATACTAAGACTATAACTAAGATTTAATATTAAACCTTAAACCTAATAGACCTTAACGTTAATTTAAAGTCTTAGTAATTATAAGGGATAGAGGCTAGGACTAATAGAAGGGCACCTAGGCCTATAGTATAGTATAATAGTAAGAAGATAGTATACTTCCCTTATATATATATATAATACTTAGTATCTACTTGCCTAGTAGATAGAGATAATAGTATAGAGAATTAAATATATATCTTAACTCTAGCCTAGTAAGCGTATATAAAGCTTATATAACGATGGTCCGTGCGTTGTAGCACGTTTAGAACACTCAACGTATATAGCCCCGCCATCGGGTTTTGCCGTTACTACTTCATCTCTAGTCTCTGTTCCGAGTCGCTACAGACGTCTATTCTGCACAAATCCACACGAGAACATAGGCCGAGTGCTTCATTTCATCCTCGACTTTTTGTTCTGTCCTCGAACAACGAAGATGAACAAGCAGGCGTCATGTGGAGGACATGGAACTCTCGAAGTCCGTGATGTAACGGAAGTTCTAGAACAAAACCAGATTCCATGTTGTGTTGTCGGCGTATCCGCACTCATGTTCTACGGTGTCCCGCGAGTGCGAGATGTATGAGCTCTAGACCATGTTATGAAAACCGAATCTAACGTCTGAACAGAAGTGGGAGATCTGTATACCGACTGACAAGGTGAAGGAGGCGGTCGACATATTACAGAAGCGTAATGAATACAGCCAGACGAATGAGAAGCGGATTCCTCAACCTATGTCGCTCGCGCACACGTATACGTGGTTTCGCGGCACTACGCTGGACTTCGAATTCTGCCTGGTGCCGTCTTCGCACGCACGAATACCAATCGACAAAAACACCATATGCAGAAGTCCAAATGGGGTTCCGTATGCATCGCTCAAGGATTTGGTACAGAGCTACTTGGACATGTACGACCTGGTTTCCCTTTGCGATATTGTCGATGGAGCGAATCTCAGTTATGAATGGGGGGAGATTCACTTAGATCTGAATGGAACAACCGACGTGGAGTGGGCACAGCAACGTAATGCAGAATTGATGGGGGGTGAGGGAAAGTTTGATTCGTCACTAATTTGCAGCGTATTCCCGACAGCGCAGGTGAAGAAAGCCTCGCTATGGCGGAAGACCACGGAAGAGAAGAAGCAAAGGTTGCAACAGATGATGCTACCACAAGACCTGTTTGAGACACGGTTTATGCTGAAGGGATCATTATCTGAACCATGGAGAGAACAGCGCGACTCATGTTAGAATAATGTCGAGCTCTCGCTTCAATGCAACGATTCCTACAAAGGCGCCCACTGCCATTTGCCGTCGACCACTCTCCTATATCGTTTATATGTTCCATCCCAGTCCCAATCAGCGCCGGATGCTTCTGGTTGAGGAGATTGCTGCTGGACAGGTGCCCATTGGACTTGGTTCTCGTCCAATCCAAGCTTCTGTTTCATCCACTCGATGACGGCTTGGTTTCCTGCATTAATCTCTGCATACTTGTCTAGAAATGCCATGCGAGATTCTTTATTTATATGGCTACTGTACTGAGTCATTTCCATTTGATACTTGGTAATAAGAAAAACCAAATCTTGGTAATCGTTGGTGTTCATTTGCCTGCGTATAATGAAGGCTTCGAATTTTCCTCGCAAGAGATAAAAGGTGTTCACCACTTTGGCATTAAAACCATTTGATAGTGTGATAACTTCTGAGGTGTTGCTGTCGATATTCGCAGGACTGTTCAAATAACCTAGGCTATTAGCTTAAGCGAGGCAGGCTTACAGCACTGCCTTACTCACCGCTTATAATTGCATCTACCTGAACAGCAAGGTGTGGTATGTGGTTGTAACCTGGATCATAAGACATTCCCGTTTGAACAAATAGGTTCACAGCTGTCTGGTCGTAAGTTTGAGGGAAACAAATCCTGTCTATTGCTTAGTGTAGTTGCTCAATTTGTAGAAATATGGACTTTTCGTTCGGCCTCTATAACGCACATGCAGGAAGGTCGCCGTGATGAACCAAAGTAATTTATATAGAGGAGATACAATAGCAAAATGGCAATACTTTCTGCCCGAAGTCGAACATAAGCACGTACCGTGGCATTTGCAACAACGCCTTCTTAAACAGCTCCATGGAAGTTGCTACAGTAATATCGACATCTTGTGTTTCTCGGGAACCGCCCCTTAGTCGGACAGTCCAGCCTCCTAGGAATGCATGCGGTATGCCGGCGTTCTGACAGATCTGTGCAAGATGGCTTGCTGCTAGGAACAGATGAGTGGAAGTAGGTTGTCGTGATGCATAGTAGAGTTCGCCAAATCGACTGGTATCATATACTTCTGCCATCTGTTGAGAAGTGGTCAAGCCATCATACCTATGTTTGAGTATCTGGGTACTGTACTCGCTGTATCTGGAATCAGAGAACAACGCCATTCTACACGTGCATAGGCGCAGCGGAGAACGAGCCGACTGAATGAGCGACGCTCATGATGATGGCCTGAAAGTGGCTCACAAATCATACCAAAAGCAGCAAGCCGAGGCTGTATCTCAGTAGTTCACTTCTTAGCGGCTGATAAAGTCACGTGATATTTGCCCCGCTGATTACCTTCTAATGTTGACACTGGTCGGTCTTCAACCTCGTTGCCTCGTTGGCATCCCATGTCAAAGAGAGAATTCCCTTTGTTACTTGTAAAATCTAACAAGTAAATAAGGTAATTAAGGTAGGTCTGAACTTGGTGGCCTGATCGCGCGGGCGCCTGCAACTTGCTAGGCAGCTGCTTCCATGCTACCGATGGATGGTCAGTATGTAGAGAGAACGACCGCAAACCCACCACTCCCACCGCTGCACAAGTTACCATGGCCATGTCGCCGCCGACATCCTTCTCTACTATCAACGACAAGACCACGCAAATCTCCTCCTGGCTCGAAGGATTACCCCCGACGCCCCCGGCAAACGAAGAACACGGGCTGCTGAACCGGAAGCGTGCCACTTCAGAGCCCCCAAGCGTACACCAGTTCACCACCATGTCCGCGCATCGTAGTGGCAGTCCTAGCAAGCGTCAGCGGCGGGACTCGGACGACTTGCGACCGGAGCAGAGCGCGTCGGCTGTTTGGTCACATGACCGCCCGCTCAGTCGCTCGACGCCACGACGCGGCAATAGCCCATCGCGCGAGACAATTGCTGCTTTGAGGGTCGCATTGCCTCCGATAATGACGGGATATCTGGATGTAGTGGAGTCAGAACCTCCTGCGCAGGTCATGGCCGTAGTAGCGCGACTCCAGAACGGACTGGATCAGGGCTGGATACCAGGGTGGCTTGAAGTGCGTAACAGCGCGTACGCGCCCCATATCACTGCTAAATCTAGCTCACCTGTCTCAGGAAGCAGTTAAAGCCGATACAGATATCGGTTTCCAAAGATTCAACTTGACGCCCATCGCATTCAGCAACACTGTCACCCGCGATCTCTCTGACCCTAACCTTGACTCCGCTGCCCGAGCCGAGTTGGAATACACCTTGAGGAAAGTGAAAAAGATATTCAAGAAAGCATTACATTGCCATGCAAGCGGCCGAGACGAAAACGCATGGTGCGACGACGTAGTTAGGCCGATGATAAGGCTGGCGCTCCGGTTGTACGCAAAGGGCAAACTCTCTGTGCAGAACGTGTATTTCTACCCCAGCCAACCCGCTCAAAGGTACTAATATGCTAACGCGTTTGATATGGTAGGCAGTCTCAGAACATTGATGTCGAGTTCCTCTCGCGCGCCACCGATGCATCCGGTAAGCAGCGCATCCTTGACCGAAGAGCTGATTTTACCCTCTCCTACTCGCACGACACGTCACCTTTCAAAGCTCTATATGGACGCCTTCTCCAGCACAGAAACCAGTGCATTAGCCATACGACCGACGCCTTTACCAAAACCACAGCTGTCTTCTCTGGGGTGGAGGCCAAGCCCCCCGACGGTAGCAAGCTCGAGGCCGAATATCAGCTTAGTATATGGATGGCGGCGAATCTACGCAAGAAAGCGAAACTAGGACGACGTGCTGGGCTACCCGACACGACTCGCCTTGTGGAGCCAGGCTTCACTGTTGTAGGACACGAGTTGTACTTCTATATCGCGTACATGGAATCTGGACAAGGCGAAGCGGTGCGTATGCTAGAGCTCGGCAATGCTACAACTAGTAGTGTGTCGGGCGTCTTCAAACAGCTGAGGATGTGGCGGAACGTCATAGAATACGGCCTTGACGAGGGCCTGGACGGTTATTGGGGCGGCTTTCTGAAGCCTGTGTTGGAACGATTAGCAGGTGGAGACGAATAGGATATGGTGGACAAGAAAGACGTGAATAGAAAGAAGATCTACGCGTCCGGGTGCAGGTCATTCATAAGTGAGCGCAGCTTCACACCCGTCTCAAGAGTACTATTCTACCTTTGAACGGTTCTTGTAAACAGCAGCATCGGCAGCGACTATAGGTACGGCGACGGGGACAGCAGCGGGCGTGGTTGCGGTTGGGGGAATGCTGCGCGCGTTCTGGGTAGCCTCTATTGGAAAGATTTGAAAAGTGCAAGCAGAATTATGGCGAAGGGGCAGAATCAAAGCACATTGTCTATCAAAATATAGAACGATCCCGTGATAAGCCCATGCGTGCAACAGATTGGATGAGAAGGTCTTCTGAAGGGCTTCCAAAGTAGGTAGGGTAGACTGAAAGTCGCGGGCAATGTGCGTTGGCGTGTGGTACCCTTCGTATGTGCTCCCAAGCCCCAAAGGTGGCAGACTTACTGTTGATAATTCCTCCCAGAAGCCCGACGAAGCTGGTATATCTTAGCTCCAATGATTTCTCAAAGCCCGCAACACGCCCCAAGCGCACAAAGATATCGCGGTATCTCGCATATGGAAACGCTTACTCTGTTAGTATAGAGTACGACACGGCCCGCAGGTATATTGAGGTCAAATATATCCTGAGCACTACCTAGTAAAGTCGTCTCTCTCTATGCTCTTTGACTGAAGCCAATCGCTCAGGATATACGAAACTACATACCTAAGGTCTGCAGAAGGCGAGGCAAGTCCTTTCTAGACGGAAAGTGAACTTCTTCCTGCAAGATTATTAAATCCCTTACCTGCGATTTCCCTATAATAGTACTCCGGCTGGGATCCACAGTGCTGCCGAATCTTCGAAAGTTCGGGTTCCTGAACGAGAGTAACTAGTTGCTGCCCTTGGCGCTTGCGCTTGCTCCTAGTCTCGTGGCTATAGCAGCGCTTAGGAGGAGAAGAAGAAGCGAGATTTGAAACTCGGATGTTAAGCGAGGTAGAAATGCCTCTAAAAGCAGCGGCTAAAGACTTTTGAAAATGAGTACATTTCTACTGCTATATAGATATAGAGAGTTATATAGATATGATAATAAAATATCTTTTCCTAATATATTCTTTTTAAGACTATATATAAGGTTAATCTAATATTATAGTTTATAGGCTTAACTATACCTAGTGTTTCTTAAGCTAATGTTATTCCCTCCCTACTACTTAAACTAGATATTATAGGCTTTAGTACTAAGGAATAGATTAAGATAAGAGGACTTTATTCAGATTTCTAAAGTATTAAGGAAGGGATATTTTAAGAAGCTAGTCTAGTAAAGTTTAAGGCTTTATTAGTAAATCCTAGACTTATAATATTACTAAGTGCTTATAGTACTTAACTTAAGTACTCTCTAATCTTTAAGAAATTAGGAATTAACCTAATAAAGAGCTATAGTATCGTAATTAATCTTAAAGTTTAAGTATTAGAATCTTAGAGTATATTATTAAATTATTCTAGTTATCTTATATTAGCCTATTAATTAATACTACTTTAGGTATCTCCTTCTTCTTTAGTAGTATCTTATAAGTAGCGTTAGCGCTTTTAATCTTAGAAACCCGCTTATTATATAATTACTTATAGTTAGTCTATTTTCGCTTTTTAATATATATAACTAGAGATTATCTACTGTGTTGTTAGACCCCCTTTCTTCTTTATAATCTTCCTTACATTCTTCTTCTTCATCTTTGGTTGACTGTTTATCTTTCTATAGGGCTTGATTGATTAGTTAATTGTTAGGCGATAGAGAAAGAAACCATGTCAGCGGCAACCAAATCCCGCCATCATCCATGCCATGCCATGCCAATGCCATGCTGCGCCCACCAGCGGATCACGCCGGGTATTCTAGCCTCTGGACCAGTAAGGTATTATTACGTTGCATACTGTAAGAACTACTACCAGAACTACTACCTAAGGTACTGTACTGTATATATCTGTAGCAAGGCATGTAAAAAGTTCGCGTGGCTATTCTAGTTCTAACACATCCCTTCCCAGCCCTTCACTCCCCTCCTCTCAACACACGTCACACCGCACCTTTTTCTCTTTGGCGGTGTCTGTGTCTGTTGGCCTTCCCCCGCCTCCTCTCAGGTCAGGAAAATACAATCTTCAGCATCATAAGAACAACAATAGCTCCAGGACAACAACAATGGGTCTCCCCGCAGCGGCTGTGATCGTTATCGCACTAGTAGCCTCTGGTGCTACAGTCCTCATCGCATATGCCCTCTCATCTTCATACATGAAAGCTCGACGAGCAGAGACAGACCGGGACCGGACGGAGATGCAATCCGACCAACGAGGGTATATGAACGAAGTACGAGACAGAAACAAACATGCGATGATGATGGAGAATGGTTATGGGGGATATCGGGTTCCCGTGCGACCGCAAATGCATGATCGGACAGACACTGAAAACAGCGAGGATGTGGTGGGTTGAGAACGGAAGGAAATTTCTTTTCTGGACGGCAGGGTTGGAGTTGGAAAGATGATTGAAGTTCAGGTGAGTTGTACTTACCTACATACTTACGATCGGCGTAGTGGACGCGGATCACGTATGATGTGTAGCTGGAACTGGTTCTAACTTATGAATGTCAATAGACTTGCGTTCACGCCAAGGAGTCAACACTACCATTCATGGGCCGTACCGGGGATATAACATCGTCGGTTCTTCTTGATGCGGGAAATGCGCCGATGGCCCAAAAACTATGAGCAGTCCGGTATGAGTCGGACGCATTTAACGCGCGCTGTAACACCATGCCGGGACTATCATGGCCATCACCCTCCTCTGGCATCGCGGGAACAGCAGAACCGACGTGGTGCGTGACTGGGTTTGCCAAACTCAATCTCTGGCCATCGAGCCCGAGAAGCCATTTCATGAAGGATGGAAGTCTCTACTGAGGCACCCAGCAGGATACAATTCGTCGATGGGCTCGCAGTGGCGCAGCTGGGGCTCGCCTGCAGAACATCCTAGCATCCAACAAAAGTCACTGGCAAACGAGCAGCTTCTTCGCCTGGGCCCATTGTCTGTCAATTTCGTTCATCAAACGTCCTGGCCATGCCCCCGAAAGATTTCTGCTATGCTCTCGGACGCGGTCTGGCCACTTCACGAAGTCCCTTGCCTGCCACAAAGTCGAGTCGCCGTCGCAACGAACCATCTGGAAGATCTCGTCTTCATTTTCCCAGCAGTGTCTGGGAACGTGCCGTGTGCATTGGTCCGGAACTGTCTTTGTCCCAAATACATATAATCATCTTGCCGCGTTGGTCTGAACCGTCATGATCGTACGTGGCTCATGCGCTACAGGGCAATGTGTGCTTGTACCGACATGTACTAGTAGAACTTCAGAAGAGACGTGAATCGCGCGGCTCAGACTGGACATGGCCCGCTGCTCAGAGAGTCAGTACGTCGACGAGTAAAGCCAAAGCTGGAACTTGAGTAGCGTATGGAAGAAGGGAGATGCGACTGCCATATACATATACCTTAGACTGGGCAGGGTGAATATTCTGCATATTCCAAGTGGACAATACTCTGAGTTCAGTTGCAAAGTGAAGACTGGCTATTGCGGGTTTGTCCCAGGAATGTGGAAGCGTGTTGAGACGGGAGATGAATAGTTCTTCGCGCCTGGCATGACCTTTATGATCTGTGGTCCTATTAGAGCCTACTTAGCGTTTCGCTATCTGTTCAGTAGGGTTCTGTCACTGTCAACCGCCACCAAGAGGGCGTCTTGGCGACGGCGGGCATCGGCATCTCGAGGTAGTAGAACTATGATATCAACACTTCACTTCGATCCTTCCTGCAGTCAGGTATATGTAACTCTTCACTTCACGCTCCCCCTGTCTCTCCTACAAAGCAAAGGTCTCGCCATGCAAGCCATTCGTAAGCCCTTCGTGGCGACAGCACGACGCTGTGTGCGAAATGCCACAGCCGCAGTCTCACAAAGTACTACAGCACCAAAGTCCGCCCGATCCCTCGCCACTTCTCCCCCCAGACCTGCTGCCGCACTGCTCCCCCCCTTGAACCTCCCGAAATGGCTCAGCGAGAATTCCCATCTGCTCAAGCCTCCGATCAACAACTACTGCGTCTACAATGACTCCATGACAGTAATGGTCGTTGGCGGCCCCAATGCTCGAACAGACTACCACATCAACGAGACGCCCGAGTTCTTCTACCAGTACAAAGGCCGGATGCTGCTCAAGACCATCCAGCAGATTGATGGCACAGACACCTGCAAAGACATTTACATCAACGAAGGAGACATGTTCCTGCTACCAGGTAACACCCCTCACAATCCCGTCCGCTTCGCAGATACCGTCGGTGTGGTCATTGAGCAACCCCGCCCCGGCGGTAGCCTGGATAGTCTGAGGTGGTATTGTCAGAGCTGTGGGAATAAGGTGCATGAAGCCAGCTTCCATTGCACGGATCTGGGGTCGCAGATCAAGGACGCTGTCAACTCTTTCAAGGCGGATGAAAAAGCGAGAACTTGCAAAAACTGTGGTGAGATCTGCGATACTGCGCCGAAAGAGGATGTCATGGAGCAGATGAGAACCGCGCCTTCGTGAGCAGAGCTCATGACGGGGAGAGATCAATAGGTGCTCTGTAGTTTGTGAAGAGGACGTTTCTATTATGGTTGGAGTGTGCAGAATGAAGCGCGCCAGCTGGTTTGAATGATTGTCATACACCAGTACAGTGCACCTCTCGGTACAGCTATCCTGCCTCACATATCAATCAAGACGCAACTCCGACATGGCCATCTTCCAACGTGTCAAGGACCTTTCCACACAAGTCAAACCAAGGCATAGACGTCCCATCTCAAGCGATTACGACGGGAAGGTTTGGTACTGTGTAGCGACAATCCTTGGCATAATGCCTACCCAAACGGTACGTTCTGCCATATTTCCACGGCTTGTTGAACACCAAGTCTACTTCATTAGCTACATACCTTGAATGTGCTTTACTTATTCTTTCTAACACAGCAGCAGCAGCAGGTATGTTTGCGTTTTCGCATATGCCGAATATTGCGACTCAGCGCGTGCATGGAGTTTACCGCAGGCGTCAGATCGCTCGCCTTCTGGAAGAAATAGAGCGTCTTGTCTAGGAGGAACGTCGTTGGGAAGCACGTCGTCTGCAAGAAGTTGGGTAATAGCTACATTAGGTAGTATACCACCACTTACTATGTCTACCTTATGCTGATATAAGTCTACGTGCCTCTTAGTATCATGAACGTTCCTTCATCAGCTAGGGTGATGTCTGTGTCTTCATGACCTAGGTATTTACTAGTTCCGTAAGAAGTACCCTAGGTAGGTGCCTGCTAGAGGTATTGTGTTTAGTATACGGTATAAAGAGATTAAAAAGTTGACGATCTGTCTACGAGGACATGTAAGGAACAAGAGCTAAAATACCTTATATGTACTTACTATACCTATAGTCTCTACGTACCTAACTAGGTATATACCTTATACATTCTCGTCTGAGGTTATCAGCACGTGCCTTCTTACCTGTAGGATATATGTAGGTTAGGTTAGGTCAGGTTAGGCCTACGCCTCAGGCAAAGGCATAACCCCCTTACCTTCTAGTAACAGCTGGCGCTACATGTCGTCGCAATAATCTTTCTAGGCTTGAACAGCCAGAGCTTTGTTAGACATGCGAGGAATCGCGAGGCATCGTCTACGCAGGTCAGCAAGAGGCGCGCAGGCAAACTGCCGAGGAAACTTATACGACCTAGGCTGTTGCATGCCGTCTTCTTGTTCTTGGGCTCGGTCGACGCGGTGCCGCCACCAGCACCAGCAGCAGCACCATTCGGAGTGTCGTGTCCACGGTATGCCGGGAGCATTACAAACGCGCCCAGCACCGCACGTATGCGGCGAGATATCCATTCTCGTTATGCTCGGCGCGAGACCGTCCGTAGTTAACGTTGACTTCAATCACCTCTCTTATGTACTCTGCAGTAAATAGGTATGTTACGCATCCTGGTATGTACGCTATGTTGAAATGAGGGTAGCTGCCGATCTGTTGGGGTTGGTGCTCTATATGCGAGGGGTAGGAGAAGTTGTCGTGCAGAACGAAGTTCTTATGTGCGGTACCAGTTTCTGACTCCTATTCTTTATAGTTGTGAGAGGAACTCTCTGGGCGGAGGCTGACTGCTTCTCGGGCCTTATAGTGTGTTTGTACTGGAAGGAGTCCACCACCCTCTGTAAATACCGCCGTGGTGGTCGGAAGTATCGTGAAAGGTCACTCCAATCTTGAGACGGCACGTCTCGTTGATGAGAGTGGCCATGATGCCGCACGCCCCGGGGTTTAGGTTGGTCCAACGCAGCGTGTTCAGAATTCTTCGTACCTGGGTCTGCGGTGACCAGCAAGTGGCCTACTACTGCCATGCCAATCAACCCCCTCACTCTCACACTAGTCGCTGTAGTGTCCACTCCCCCTGTGCAAAAGACATGAAAATGCTTGTTTAATTTCATAACAAGCACACAGTGCTACTCGTCTGGACCACCCTCTACTCCTACTAACTTGAATGCACTCGTATAAAGGAAGAGCCGCGGAACAGTAGCCTGCTCTTCCCCTCCAAGCTGAATTTCGCCTTTCATTGTTGACCATGTTGAAGTGCCGTTTACTGCGTTCGGTATAGTAGTATAGACTTTTCTCTCGGCATAGCCCCTGAAGCAGAGCATACTACCAGTAACCAATAGGAGTGGCAAGGTTGGCAGAGCTTGTGTATAGAGTCTCAATGGTTGTAGTACTTATAGCCAGACTGGACATGGATCGTTAGGCTTAAGTCCAGCGGGGGTAGTAGAATCTCAAGCTCGTTGCTTATACTAGAGAATACCCTAGTTACTAGGCATGTTGTTGATTGAGGGGAGACTGAGCAGGTTGGTGATGCCTGAATTGGAGTTAGTTAAGGGCAGGGAGGGTGCATCTTGTTGCAGGATGTAGCTCTTACCCGTGTTCTAGTCGTCAGTCCCGTCTACTTATCGTCAGTATAGAAGTGCTAGCTGAATACTATTGACTATAGATAGCCCCTAACACCCGTTAGTAAAGGTCGCGCTCTTCGCTTGAGTAGGCAGAGTGTGATACCCGACATCTTATAGCGCGGGCGAGTTGTCCGTGCCCTTTTTCGAAGAAGGGCAGCGCGTAGAACCCGAAGCTATGTATCTTAGTCAAGGTACCTGTAACTTTGATTCATGCCGGTGATTGAGCGGTCTTCTGGGGATCATGATATATCGAAGCTATAAGATGGTGTAGGATGGTAATAGTAGTAAGTTCGTCTGTGATGTATAGAAGTTGAGATGCGTTGAAGAAGAGAGATTGATCAATGTGCTGCTGGATGAGAGGAAGAAGGAGACTTCTTCATTCTTTTAAGTAGTAGAAATCTTGTTTGCTGATGATTGATGATCGCTTTGGTCCCTGGGGTAGTTATGATCTGACCAGCTCTGGAACATTCGGGCCCCTTCAAGCAGTATGCTAGTCAGTATTAGCTCAGAAAGCAGAAACGCACCTGGATACTCCAAATTGATAACGGTTATGCCCACAGGGAAGAGGACATGTGCTTAGGGTCAGATATTTCCATTTCATATTCAATTTCGTCTTTATACTAGGGTCGCTCCGAGACTTTGCAGTAAAGTCGAGCACTTGTGTCCCTATTTCTCATATGGCCCTAAGGTGCAAGGTCGCAAATGTCCAATCTCTGGCTCCGTATGCACTAGCTTCGCTGCTCCAATCGCAGCTGTTTCACGCCATTCGTCGTTGGAAGCTGATACAGACCCAGTTTTCCTCGTCCACAACGTATGCGTGCAGTGGAAGAGCACACCAAGTTATCGCTTCCTCTCATGCCTCACCAAACTTCTTCTCAAAAACGTCAAACAGCTTGGGGGTAATCTCATCGCTGCTGTTGCCTTCGATCTTATACAAGATTCCTTTGCGCTCAGCGTGATCCAGCAGACTCTGAGCGCTCTCGTTGTACGTTTTGACACGATTGAGATAGACGTCTGGCTTGTCATCGTCTCTCTGCACGAGCTTTTCGCCCGTGACATCGTCTCTGCCTTCGACCTTGGGAGCGTTGAAGCCAATGTTGTAGACTCGGCCACTTGGAGGATGTACCCAGCGATTGGAGATTCGTTTGAGGATGACATCGGTCGGGGTGTGCAGGTGGACGGCCATGTTGACGGGGACCATCTTCTCCAGCTCTTCCATTTGCACAGCAGTTCGGGGGAAGCCATCGAGGATGAAGGAAGCGTCGGGATGGTCGCTGTATTCATATTCGGAATCGGCTTCGTAGGGCATTGTCGTCCAGATTTCCGGAGGTGGTGGGTTGGAAGCAGCCGTGTCGAGCTCGACGTCGGCGGAGCTGTAGTTAAGGGTATAAGGTTGGACGCCGTCTGCTGGTATCAGCCATCCTCTGGTGGTGAGGGCATTCCGAATCAGGCGTAGAATCATGGCATCGGGCACAAGAGCGCCGCGGTTCATGAGGGACTCGGCTTGGATGCCTGTCATGGTGACGCGATATCAATACGAGCTCGTGTTGCATGCAAGTGAATGGGAATACACACCCAGCGGAGTCTTGTTACGCACGTTCTCTCTCAATAGGTCACCGGAGCTGATGGCGGAGAGTTGAGGATAGCGCTTCAACAGGCGCTCCGTCTGTGTTCCCTTCCCCACGCCCGGAGCGCCGATGAGGATGATGCGCGCCGCTCGTCGCAGTCTCGAAGTCGGCATGGTTATTACGAGACTCGCTCGCGGGGTTCGTACGGCGTTGTACCTTATCCAGCGGTAGAGTGGCACCACGGTGATCAGGTGAAGCTGGCTTTTCCGGGTAAGTTGTCGCAGGTGGGTGAGGGAGGGCGTGCAACGGGTGAATGAAGACTCTACCAATGGCAGCCTTCCGGAGACAATGTTCGTCAGCTGCTGTCGTACACGGCCATAGTGAAGGAGACGGAGAAGTGAGAGTCCGAGGGGAAGTGAATAATGGGATGGTAAGGTAGAGAAGAGGGAGGGAGGGGAGGACAGGTCGGACAGCAGACGATCTTGGTGGTCCGAGGCGCGCCAGCGGGGAGTACTAGTAGTAGTGTAGAGTTCTGGAGTGGACGGCTCCATGGTTCTAGTTGAGCACGTGCACGATGTTGCATCTCCGCAATCACGTGCTGCATGTGCATGGATGTCTCGTTTCGTGTCGTTCTCGGCTCGGCTTTATAATAATCCTACCTGACTACCTGGGATTGATGTTGTCAGCCAGATCCATTTGTTTCTCTTCTGCACTTTCTTGTTCCGCCGCCATCCCCGACTACCACCACTCACTACCAACTCCAAATCACAGCATCTACTACACACCCTCCCTCTCTCTCTCTATTTGTCTCTCTGCTGCCGGCCAGCATGATGAACTCGCGCTACTCCGCGCAACTGGCGCCACTCCTCCTCCGCCGGGGGAACAGGATCGCTTTTTCCCGAGCTGCTCGCCTGCCACGTACCTTGCCTGCAGTCGCCATTCTGATCCCCCGTATGAGCGCTTCGACAGACTCGCAACATCACTCGGGACAGAGCAGTGGCCCGCCACCTGGCTTCAACATCGAGCAGGCTAAGAAACCGCTCGGCAAGGAGGCGGACAAGAAGGCTGCCGACCACCAAATCAGCATTCCTGCCGACAGACCCTCGGAGAGTGCCCCTACCTCGGCCGCGGAACAGCAGGCATTGAACGAGATTGCAGCTCGGACGGCTGCAGAAGAGCATGCAGGGACGAAGAAGGAGGTTGCAAAGAAGGAGGAGAAGAAGAAGTTGACATTGTGGCAAAAGGTCAAACATGAAGCACAACACTACTGGGATGGGACCAAGCTCCTCGGCACAGAAGTGCGTATTTCATGGAAACTGGCGTTCAAGATGGCTGCTGGATATGAACTCACCCGCCGAGAGCACCGACAACTCACCCGAACCGTACAGGATCTGGGCCGACTGGTCCCGTTCTCCGTCTTCGTTTTGGTTCCCTTCGCTGAGCTGCTCCTTCCTGTCGCTCTGAAGCTCTTTCCCAACATGCTTCCCTCCACGTACGAGAATGCAAAGACCAAGGACGCAAAGGCTGTCAAGCTGCGGTCATCACGCAAGGAGGTCTCCAATTTCCTGCGCCAGACCATGCGAGAGTCTGGTCTGCCCGTCTCGGCCACCACCGCGCAAAAGGAGGAATTCACAGAGTTCTTCCGCAAACTGAAGACGACTGGAGAGGAGCCCACCAAGTCCGACATCATCAAAGTCTGCAAGCTCTTCAAGGATGATTTAACATTGGACAACTTGTCGAGACCACAACTCATTGGCATGTGCAAGTACATGAACCTGGGCACATTCGGCACAGACGCCATGCTGCGGTACACTATCCGCCATCGCATGCGACAGATCAAGCGCGACGACAAGGCTATTAGCTATGAAGGAGTGGAATCGCTGTCTGTTCCAGAACTGCAGAATGCCTGTGCGGCCCGCGGGCTGCGCACACACGGTATGAGTCCCGGTCGCCTGAGAGATGATCTTCAACTGTGGCTCGATCTCCGTCTCAAATACGGTGTCCCGAGTACACTGCTGGTCCTGAGCAACGCCTTCATGTACGCCACTGGCAAAGAGAATGAGTTAGAGGGCCAAATGTCGGCACTGCAAGCCGTCCTTGCCAGCATACCCGAAGAGCTCTTCCACGAGATTGAACTCGAGGTCCACACTGCCGAGGGTGCTACCACCAACAAGCAGAGACTGCAAGTCATTAAGGAGCAGCAAGAATTGATTCAAGAGGAGAATGAGCAGGCCGAGGAACAAAAGGCTTCCGGTCGTGAAGAAGTTGTCGACGACAAAGAGAACATTGATGAGAAGGATGAGGAGCAGAGACAATCCGATGCTCTAGCCAACTCGAGAGCTCAAGCTGAATCAGACATGCTCGAGTCAGAGCAAGACTTAGACAAGCAACAAAATTCTGCGCAAGACGGCGCGGTCCCTCCTCCAGCGCAGGAGAAGTCCAAGTAAGAGACGACAAGAGTTGCATGTAAAGATTATGGGTTTAAGCGAGAAGGGTCCTTTGAATAGGGACCATAGAATGGCGAAGTGGCGTTTTGCATCCTCAATTCATTTGTACCAGTCCATGATGGGCCAAAAAGTGGTGATAGAGAGAGGTAGCATCATCAGAAACTTTGCTGTAACATGCGAAGAATGACAATGTAGAGAGAGAGATGTCGTTCGTATGATCGGTCTAGGCTGTACAGAGGGTCTCAAACACGCAGTAGAATCTACATACCTTGGTACGCCCATTCCGCTTGATCTAATCTACTCCTCGTCATCTACATGTACGTTCTGTATATACATGTATGCCGCTGCCTTGATTCACGTGGCGTGCTTACTAAGCTCCTTCCCGCGACAGGCCCCTCTTCATGGATATTCATCGGCACTTATTGATAGCCTCGCCTCCCATGCCAAAGACCTGATGGCAGCTTCACCAAACGGCGAGATGGCGACAAATCCTCTACGTGGTGGACATAGGGCGAGTCTGTTCCAGACTGAAGGTCGTGCCTTGACGCAGTAGCGATGAAGGCCGCGCTTGTGGTATTGCTTGCCCAAGTGGCGCATATGGCTGCTGGACATGACCTTGGATATGGGTATGGGTGGAAAGAGGCATCTTCTTCGCTCTCATACGCCAACATGACAAGCCTCCTCGACACCATCATGGCCCGCGGGTACCTTCGCATAGGCACGACTGGCGACTACAAGCCCTTCAGCTACAAGGTCACCGACGCCACCGCGATCCCAAACGGCACACTCTTCAACACCACCTACATTGGCGCCGACATCGACATGGCCCAAGCCCTGTCCAACGCATTGTCCCTACCGTCCCCTCCTGTCTGGGTCCCTTCGCTCTGGGCGAACCTCACTAGAGACATATCGGCCAACAAATTCGACATTGCGATGGGTGGAATAAGTGTCACTCTTGCTCGCGCTCAAACAGCCTTCTTCTCCACGCCAGTGCTACGCGTAGGCAAGACGGGGTGTATACGCTGCGCCGATAGAGGTAAGTACACCGACTTTGCGTCGCTGGACGTGGCCGGCGTGAAGATCGCTGCGAACCCTGGCGGTACGAACGAGGCGTTTGACAGAGCAAATTTCGCGAACGCGCAGATTGTTATGGTGAAGGACAATAACGCGGTGTACCAAGCAGTCGTCGATGGAACGGCAGACGCTATGGTGAGCGACAAAATTGAGGTCGAGTTGCAGGTGAATCTACACAACGGCACCTTATGCATGGTCAACGACGTGCCGTGGACGTTTGAGGAAGTGGGATACCTGTTGCCGCGGGATCAGGTGTGGAAGAACTTTGTCGACATATGGGTCGGGTATCAAGCAGGAAGTGGAGCGTGGAACACGACATTGGAAAAATGGATGGCGTACAAGTGGCCGGCTGTGTGAGGAAGAGAAGTCCATGCATTGCTCTGCACACTACAGTATCAACGTACATACTGTTGCCCCAGCTTCTGTTGAGTCGAGCCCTGGATAAAAAAATATCCTAGGACTGGACCGGACCCATCCATTATCATCCACTCTAGTCTAGCTCCACGTCACAACCCACAAAAGGAACAAGACTACAATATATTAAACCAGTCACTTATAACTACCCACGTGTACAGCCTCGTCACGATGATGGTCTTCGACATTTATTGCGTTCTAGTCTCACCGCCGGAAGGTTCGGACCATTTTATTCAATGCTTTGACATTAGGTCCCGGTATCAAGTCCGAGAATTTCTCTCCTCTTCTCTCTGTCTCTCTCTCGTATTTACTATATGTACTATATAGTATACGACCCGAGAAGCTGGGCTCGCGCGAATCACGGTGCGTGCAACTGTACTGTATCGTTAGCATAATGTACAGTAGGTATACTGGGCTACAGGGTAACTGTAGAAAGAAGCTAGGCCTTACCTACGTATAAGAAGCCTAGACTAAACTCCTTCTAGTAATAGATACGGACTTACGGAGTGAAGTGCGTAGTTTCGAACTAGTTCTATCCTATTACAGGCACGTGGAGTTCGCATTAATATATACAGTTACCTTCCACATCTCTGTAATAGTCTACCCGTCAGCCTATAGGAAGTCGTAATTCTC
>AWYF02003189.1:0-21446 GCA_000504405.2 Mycosphaerella sp. Ston1
TAATTAATAGCTTATTTTAATCGTAATAATATATAGAAGGATATAGAGAAATAATATTACCTATATACTCTAATATTATTAAGTTAATTAATTAATTAATTTGACCTTTATTTATAATTTAGGTAAAACAAAATCGATTGGCCTCTGCGTTAGTATAATTAGCTTACGTTCCGTGCCGCTAACGGGTAAGCCCGTAAGACATATTATTACTAGGTACCCTAGGCGCTTACGCACTCAGAACCATGCTACAGAAGCTAATAATTAGCGCGAATACTCTTCCGATGCGGGCAGGCGCTGTACTTCCACTTCAACCTTTAAATCAAGGGCTGGAACATCGTGAGCGAGGCAAGCAGTATTCTCAAAGAAGCACAGATACGTGAATCCCGATAATAGTGGTAGAAGGTTAAGTGAAGTAGAAGTGGTTACATCTGCCTGCGCGGCTAACGAAGATACACCCAACACTCGCTACACCTCATTGCCCGGTGTTCACCCTCTCCTCTCCCTATACTGAATATCGCAGGTTTGTGCCGCTGGACACGCGCCTGGCCCAGAGCATCCCGTACCTGGACGCAGACTTCGTCCATGCTGCTGTCACAGATACTGTGCTTGCGGGCTGTACAAGCCACCTCGCCTTTCCAGCGCGCAGGTCGGCCAGAAGTCATAATTGTCTTGTCTTGCTACGACCGAGAATGCAGCGAAGCACGAATGAGAAACAGGTTAGACGCGCCTAACCCGAAACGAGAGAGTTTGAGCCAGGATGGCGCGTAATTGAACATGTTGGAAGAGCACCTGGAGCCATGAAGCAAATAAAACTGCTTGGTGTGATTGCGTGTTGGTGTTCTTTTTTCTTGAAGCCCCACGACAACCATAACCGGACATGCCTCCAGGTTCTGCTACGCCCTTCCCTCCCGTGGTTTCATGTAGTCGCGCCGGTTTCCACATGCCTCATCAATTCTGTGAAGTACAGCTCGTATCCCCTCGTCGCTACCATGAGGAATTCCTGACTGGCCTTGTGGGTGCTATAGGCGGGACGAGTATGCTCAGATCAAACTCGAAGTCCTGAGCTATCGTCGACAGCGTGACGCTGTCTCAGTGGTGGGTGGTCCGCCGGAGGCCACCCTTGTAAAGTTCTTCCGGCGGAGAAGACTCTGCAACGCTCACGGCTATTGCAAACCAACACGACCCGTGGACTGACCTCCCTGAGATGCTCATGCAGTAGTTATTCATCATCCTTTCTTGCCGTTCACAGCCCGACCAAAGTTCCCGTGATCGAGATACTTCCCTCTCCGGATGGCTCAAAGTCTTCCACCTTGCAGATAACCTCTTTCTCGACTTCTTCCTGCGCATTCACCCATCGGTCTCCCTGCCAGCTCCAGTTCTTGGGCATATTTTCACTAGGTATCGATACAGTGAAGTAATTCATGAAGATTAAGCCAAATATGCCCTCGTTCTGCAGATTGACCTCGCCTTTGAGGTAGGTGCCTGGCGCAGGCCTGAAGATCAAGAAGTCGGCTGTGACCCAGACAAACTCGACGGCATACTCGTTGATGCTGCGCGCCATCACGATGGAAGGGCCAGGTGCGCGTAAGCCATCCTCAGCGCTTTCTGACAAACGTGCATTGTCATAAGCAAGCACGACCCCGTCGAAAGGAGGATAGTACTGCAGCAACAGCGTCGAGAGATGTTCGGCGCATGCTCCCTCGAGCGGTAATTTGTTCGCGACGGGCGACAAAGCGAGATAGAGTGTTGCTGTGATGCGTTCGAGTGGGCTGTTGGAGTCCAGTTTGTCTTCGATGCTCTGCGTTGCTGCCACCGCCTTCAGTTTCGCCCTGCTCTTTTCTGCCTTTCGCGCAGCCTTTGCCGCCGCTTCTTCCGCCGTTCGTTCCTTCCTCGCCATGGTTGAAGTGAGTGGATGAGATGGGAGGAGTTTACTTGCATGTGAAAGGAAATAAATTTGGTGGAAGCTCCCGTGATGTGCCATAATATGCTGCAAAATTAAGTAGTGGGACGAAATAAACAACCGAGAATGCACCTTTATGCCGCAGCTACAATAGGTCTCCTGCGCAGCACACCGTGCAGGTCTACAGAACTCCGGCTACATTGTTTATCAAAACCACCTGTTCTTCTTACTGCCTCAATATCAATATCAATATCAACCACAGGCCTACCACTTCGATTGTGCTCAAGGCTTCTTGTCCCCACCAGGAGTATCGAGACATGAGTCGATGAGAGATATCTGATCCAACATGGCCAGCAATCAACTCGTCGCTCTAGCCAGCTGGTACTTCCTCCCCCAACTCGTCACAGGCTACGTCCAAACCGCTCTCTATGCAGTCTTCATCCGCGCGGGCGACCCCAAACCCGGTCCAGGAAGCGGTCGTTATGCCCGAGACCGGCGTGCAATTCACATAGCAGTCATAGTCGCATACCTCCTCTACACCATCTACGAAGCCGACTATCAAATCCAACTCGCACAAGACTTTTACCGCATTCTGGACGTCCCACATAATGCCTCGGAGAAAGCCATTCAGTCCCGATTCCGTCGTCTCACAATTCAATTCCATCCCGATAAAGCCGCCCCAGGCTCCGACATGGCCTCGATCGAAAAGACTTACGTCCAACTCACTCTCGCCAAGGATACTCTGATCCATCCCGCCAAAAGGTTCGCGTATGATCGCTGTGGACCGGATATTCTGCAATGGAGTCCACAAAACAATAAAATCATCAAGGATTTCGTGTTGACGGGTTTACAACACATCCTAGGCTACTACGGCGTATCTTCCGGAATCCTGGTCCTGCTCAGTGCAGTGGGATATCTCCGCCAGGGGATGTTTTGGCGATATCTGGTCATGGCGTGTTTACTGGTGATTGAGATGCACACGATTACACGCCCGCAATTCCCCACATTCTTGACGAAAATCGTGAATCCGTTCGTGGTCATGACGGGTCTGCGACCGGCATATTTACCTTTTCAGATGATTACGCTGTTGAGAAAACTTGCCGTGACTGCTTTTATTGCTATGAGCCAATTGGGCCCGTTACTGCAGGATCCGAAACAGGCAGCGTTGGACGGGGAAGACGCTGGTGGTGTTCCTGGTCAGCTTCTCGATCGCGTCGATGAGTTGGGGAAGGCGGCGCATACGGAGCTTTCGAGATTGATGCAAATGGAGCTGATACCTTTTGCGAGCGAGCCGAGTGCAGGGAGGCAATTGAAGGAAACGCTGAAGAATTGGCTGGTGCAGAATACCTTGAGAAATGATCCCGAGGTGAACATGGCTATTCGAAAGGTTTTGGAAAGACGGCGAGCGGAAAGAGGGAGCCACAGTGCTGATTTGAGGGTGGAGGGAAGATAGAGACGAAGTGAATACCGCAAAATCTATTGGTTGTTGTTCTCGCTTCGTTATCTGGTGTATCCCATGCCTAGTCCTCTCACGAAACGCACTTCGTCCGCGTTGCGCTTCAAGGCTCTCCGCATGGCCATGCCATACTGTCTTTCAGCATCTTGACGAGCTTTCTCTGCTGCAGAAAGTGCCTGTTCCTCGAGTGCGTCATGCCATTCGTCGCTGCCGAGTGGATCGTGCTGACCCATCCCAAGCACCCCCAGTCGACCATCACCTGTCCAGAGTAATAATTTATGCTGATTGACATCTAGGCTTCCAACCTCAGCGCTTGCTTGGCCAAAACCTGTACCAAGTGGCAGAATCTTCTGGACAATGTCCCCTTGTCCTGGCATGTCGGTGCCACTGGTAGCGAATATTCCTTGGGGCGTGGCGCTGTCCGACTGATCTGATAAGCTGTCATTGATGTTGAAAGTCCGCACGTACGTAAAGCCGTCACGCTCCATCCACTTGAGTTGGCCATCGCCATCACTAAAGACTACGCGGCCTCCATGAGATGCCACCGAGAGTAGCTTCGAAGCAGAAGCAGTCTGGCGATTCTGATAGGGTTCAACCACTGCAGGCAATGGATAGAACTCGAGTGAGCCTTTGCCTTTGTACTCTGCCGCAGCAATCATTGTCACCCCTGTGTCTTGCTTCCTTGCTTGGTAAGCCGACAGCGAGACACCTGGATGGCGCAGAAGATCGAGGCTGCGTGGACGCCAAGGACGAGGCATGGTCGAGAGACAGGCAATTCTGGCCCCGCTGAATACAGTGCCACGCAGACGTGGAAAGAAGCGGCGATCATAGTTGAGAAGTGAAGTGAACCGACCTCCTACCCAGATGGAGCTGTCATCAGGGCCCCCAGGATGCACAATGGAGAGTGGGCCAGCTTGGGCCAGCGTTGCATGGGGAGAGTACACCGAGCCACCAATCAGCTCTCCACGCGACGATGTCTCTCCAGCTGCAAATGCAGGATCTCTTGGATCATGAAGATGAATTGTCATATTCGTGCCTACAGTGAGCGGCGCGCGATTCTGCGTGTCAGAAAGTGCTGTGATCGGGAATGGGTAGTGCTTGGTGGAGACCAGTTGGAGAGTGTTCAGGTCGAGCGCATGCAGTTGCTTCTGCACCGCAAAATATGCTTTTTGGGCAGAGCTGTCCACGCAGACGCATTCTACTGCACCTGTTTCGGTCATGATGGCATGACTTTCTGATGAGGCGTGCGGTTGTTGTCCGGAAAGTAGACCGGGCCTAGATTGGGCAAGCAATCTGCCTCCGCCACCATTGCGGCTTTGAGAGCGCGCAGACAGATCCCATATGCATATACTGCCATCGTCGAGAGCACCGACGGCACATTCTTTGGTCTGGTCTTGCTGATCTACCAAGAGCCCGACGCCAGTAGCTTCTCGATACTCGTCTCGATCAGTACCTGTAGTGTGAGACTTGGGTAAATCGAGCCAACCTGTCTTTATACCTGCATGGCGTTGAATGTATTCCTCATAGTAGTCAATGCTCTCTCCGGGATAGCCAGGCTCCCAATTCGCCAAAGCTCGGATTCGCTGCGAACGTGCTTGCGCAACCGCATCATCTGAAGCCGGTTCCGCAGGCCTGCCGACAACATGACCCACATCGTGTGTCGCAGGATCTCCATCTGGCAGCGCAGACACAGCATTCCGGATCTGAGCAAGACGGGGATCTTGACTATTGAGCAGATCCCGTCGTCGTCGTAGTCGTTCTGCTTGAGAGTGGGCGAAGCATTCAATCCTCCACAAAGCATTATCCCGACCAAGGACCAGGTATCTTTTCGACACAAGCTGCACGTGTACCAGGTCGACAATGTTCAGATCTAGTGCTTGTCAGCTCCGTGGCTCATGCATCTACTTACAATAGAACTAATATGGGTGGCCGTACAAGAGAAGATGTGGAGGACGACTTCCTCGGGTAGGCGATCCATATTGTTGCGGCTTGCTGCCGGGAAATTGACATACAGCCCCAGCACTGGCCTGAGATGGAGCATGGAACCATACGGAGAACTGTACGTAGTTTGGGCTTGTGCTTGTTCCCAGACATGACCTGATCAGCACGTTATCGGCGACTCATGGAGGCGGCATGATCTGGCAAGCGGCGCGCGCGAAGCAAGGTCAAGGCGAAAGGCGAGGCTGCGGCTGCGGATCTGTATTGGCAACACGAAGCACGACGGGAATCACGGGATCCGTTGGTAGGCAATGTAAGGTACGGTAGTCAGCGCCGAGCGGAGCAACGCAACGCAACCCAGCAGGACACAGTCTGGCGGCCTCCTGCAGTAGGCACGGTGTCCGCCGCACGACTGGAGGGAAGACGCCTGACAATAATGATAGTAACCCGTCCTGTGCATGCAGTATAATCGAAGGTGTGTCGCGGACTCGAGGTGTCGCGTTCGGCCTCGGCGCCAACGCGTGCCTGATTGTGATTACAGTTCTAGAAGCGGTAGGCTATGACCCAGTCACATGAGACGGGACAGGCCGCTCGCAACAGCAGCACCTCACAATAATCCCGATGATGGATCGGTTTGGGAGAGGAACTATGCGCCTAACAAGGCTCTTGGTGTCGAGCGAAATGGCCCATCACGAGCCAGAGCCGTTGCATGCTCATCGGCCAACACCCAGCACATTCTACCTTGCCTCGCTCTGCGCTATACCACTATGCATACCTCCCCAACACCGTCGCGCCATACCACCCCGTAAGGTAGTCCCGTCATGCGACGAGAGACAAATAAGGAGACAACCTAAACAAAGGTACCCGCAACGTGGTTGTTGGCTTGCTGCGAAGAAGCGCTTTCCGGTCGCAAGCTCCTGATCCTCGCACCGTCCGTCCGTCCATCATCCATCCACTCCGCAACCATCACCGCCGCGATCACAAACTCACTGCCACCGCCATCACTCACCATGTCGATGACCACCAAGTCGACGCCCAAGGCAGGCAAGAAGAGCCGTATAGTGTCGCTACGCATACCATCGAGCCAACTCGCACACTGGCCATCAGACACTGCTTCGCCGGTCGGTCGGTCATCAGCGGTACCATCCATCAAGAACGAGCCCTCGCCATCGGCACAACCTTCAGAACTCGCCGACAAGTCGTCAGATTCGAACGCGACGCCTGTGCCGAATGGGACTGAAGTCGCCGATGCCAACACCTTAGCACCTCCCAGCAAGGCTGACGCAAAACGTAAGAGAGGAGGCGCGTCTGGGACAGGACGCAAGCGGGCACCTCCATCTATCGATCCCAACGCGCCGCCTAGGGAGCGAGGTCGACCGGGTCCGAAGAAGAAGCCAAGACTGTAGGTACTCAGTCCAGGCTGATCTCGCTCACGCGAGTTCTGCACCATGAGCGGTGTCATAACCTTGGGAGCACACGCTGACAAGTATCAATTACAGACCTGATGGCACTATCGACCGCACAATAGATAACCCGACTGGGGCCCGACCGGCGAATGCCCTACCCGCACACAAGCTAGGACCCAAAGCCAACACAGGCGCTATCAATGCTGGTCTTCGTGCGCTCGATCGCACTGGAAAGCCATGTCGACGCTGGGGCAAGAAGACGCTCGAACTCAAGTCATTCACGGGCATGACTTGGAATCTTTCGTCCTGGAAGGCACCACCCAAAGATCAAGGCTTTCCGGGCGATGTCAAGAGTGACAGCGCAAGCTCGAGCGACATCAAGCCTAATCAGAGCAGTGCCTTGCAAAGCGAGCGTAGTCACAGTCACGTCGGCGAGGATACCATGATGACTGGTATGCAAAGCTCACCTGCACCTGTTGCTGCCGCCTAGTCATATCCTGTCGTCAATCACAGCTAGCACTGTCACGAGCGCGAAACCTCGAGCAAACGGACTCTCTGTATCAGTATTCACCAAAATCTTCCATCAGTTTCGTGGTTTGTCTTGAGCATTTTAGCATGGCGTTGAGGAATGGGTCTGGATCACCACAGGCATGACAGCATGCAGAGGGTTGCATGAGGTGAGCTTAGGGATTAATGTCGATATCCACACGGGACAATGCAGGACTCGGCTCTGCTGACCGCGGTGATCGATAGCAGAACATGTGGAAGGAGAGGTACTGGAAAAAGTTCATATAATTACATACCGCTGTCTACCTTGCTCTCATGCTCTTGCCTTTGCTCACCGTTTTGCTCATGTGCCTCATGTGGACTGCGGCAGCAGTGAACTCGTTTACTTCAAACACACGTACACGCACACACCAAATGTCCAACAGTGGCTAGAAAGGTGTCAACCTGTAGACTCGGAACATCTGTTTCTGCCATATTCTTATCTGCCATGGCCGCCCCCAGAAGTCCGCGTGTCTCCCCGCATGTGATCACAGCGAGCGGAGCTAGCTAGTTCTACCACAGATTAGTAGCATCATTAAGGTAGACCTACAGTAGCAGACGGGATCCAGTGCAACTCCTCACCTTCTCCTCCGCTCGTCTGCACGTTCGAACTCTTCTATAGATCATGTGGGCGATGTCAACATCGAGACCCGGCGTAGTGGGTCCGTGAGTATACGAGTCGAAAGCCTTCGACTCCAGGACTTCGGCGGCGCTCTTCTCAGTGACTTCGTCGCGGCGATAAGACTCCGAGACTTTGCAACATCGCATAGAACACGAATCTCAGGCAGGAGTGGGCATCAGTGCCGGGCAACGACTGCCCTCGCCAGCCGAAGACCATAATGAGCAATTCCAATCCGGATCGAGGCAACAGTTCACGACCAGATCCCGACTACTACTCGCCCACCGATCGACGAGCATCTTATGCTACAATTGCTGCTGGAAGAATCACTGAGAGTGGAGCGAACGCTCATAGCAGACAGCTCTCGAGCGCTTCTTTGCCTCCTCCAGACGAGGACCGCGACCGGGACCGAGTACTTCACCAGTCAACATTGACGCCATCGAGTTGGGACATGGCCGGTATGAGCAGATACGACCAGGAGGGTGGGAGGAGACCAGGTACGAGCAGCGGAGGAGCGATGGGGGACACCGGCGGCAACGCGTACGGCGGCGATGCGATTCGATATGATGGGCTGGGCTGCAATGAACACGACGACCACCCTCCATTCTTCACGCCATCGTATCTACAGCACTCGCGGTACGTGCAAAGGCTACGTCGGGTATACGAAGAGCATGTCGCCGAGTTGAAGGCGCGGGCGAGCAGTAATCCCAGAGTCTATCAGCCGAGTCTGAGTACAAGTCCAAGCGTCACGAGTCTGAACAAGATGTCTTCACAGCACATGCACCGAGGCGTGATGCAGGATGTCATAGAAAGATTGCCCCCCTCTGCAGCAGATGAAGAAAGACCGCAGCCATTGCCGAGCAGATGGAACGAAGAGGACAAGTGGACTGGCTTGGACATTCTAGCAGATGGCACCGAAGCTCGCTTTAATGGAGTGACAAAGACTACAGATGAAGCTGCGGCAGTACGGAGTGACTGGCCCATGCCGAAAGAGGTCGGTATATACTATTTCGAAGTGACGATATTGTCGAGGGTCAAGGATGCTCAGATAGGCATCGGATTTTCCACCAAAAAGGCAAACCTGAACAGGCTACCGGGCTGGGAAGGGGAGTCTTGGGCATATCACGGTGACGACGGTTTTGTGTTCGCGTGCACAGCCAGTGGCAAGGCATACGGCCCCAAATTCATGAGTCAGGATGTGATAGGGTGTGGTGTGAACTTCAGGACGGGAAGTGCGTTCTTTACAAAGAATGGGACACACTTGGGAACAGCATTCCGCAACGTGAAGCTGGACAGATTATATCCTGCTGTGGGTATGAAGAAGCCAGGCGAACATTTGCGCATCAACTTTGGAAAACATCCTTTTGTGTTTGACATTGATGGCCTGGTTGAGCAGGAACGACTGCACATTTTGGCAGACATCGATCAAACGGATGTGTCATACCTCCATCCTCCCGACGACGAGCATGCTCTGATACACAACCTCATCGGCCAATACCTCGCCCATGAGGGCTATGTAGAGACCGCAAAGGCATTCGCGCAGGATGTTGAACAGCAACAGCAAGAATTCGAGGGTCGTGCCCAAGCACTGCGATTATCGACTGAGGATGACCAGCATGCCATTCATCGCCAGCGAATACGAAAAAGCATACTGGATGGCGACATTGATCGAGCGCTGAAGTACATTTCGGCTTACTATCAAAACCTGTTCGACGATGAGAGGAACCGAGACATTTATTTCCGCCTACGATGTCGAAAGTACGTGGAGATGACTAGAAGACACGCAGAGCTTGCAAATGCTGTGTCATCCCCGACAACCGTGACAAAGAGCGTAGAGTCGTTGGGTAGTAATGGCCATGTACATACCGACAGGGCAGCACAGCACGATGAAGATCAGCCCTCAGACACTCAAATGGAGCTTGACGACCAGTTACGGAGGGAAACCTCCAGGAGCCATGAGTATTCGGCGAATGACGACATTGACATGGACGTTTCCCAAGAACTGCCACCGAAAACTTCTTACATGAAAGCCGACCAGATTTTAACGGCGCTTGTTCAATACGGACAGGAACTGCAGCAGGAATGGAAGACGGATCGGAGACCGCATATTCAGAAACATCTCATGGACATCTCGGCCAGTTTTGCGTACACGAACATATACGAAAGTCCGATCAGTCACCTGTTTGCTTTACAAGGCCGCTGTGAGATTGCAGAGGAGGTCAATGGCGCCATACTGGGTAAGTTGTCAGCCAAATCCCAATCTCTTTCACTGACGCTGACATGATTTGTAGTCTCACTCGGCAAGCCTTCTTCTGCAGCCATTGAAAAGGTCTGCGCGCAAACAGAAGCACTTCTAGAAGAAGCCGCCAGCCGTCCTGGTGGGGCCGCAGCTGCATTTGTCAATGTCAGAGAGGACTTTCTGAGGGAGTAGTATCCTGGCCACCCTGCTGCTCAAACAAGCCTTGGGATCACATACTCGGCGTAGAAAGGCGAGGGCGAAGGAACAGTCGAGAAGTGGTCGACAATGGATGATGACCTGGCTGCCTTGTCGCAGGCTCTCAACGAGTACGATCCAAATGGACCAGACACCGAGGGAGATGCTACCTTGATCGTAGTGCTTCCCACTAGGATACTCTGGTAACGCAGTATTCTTTATCTGAAGAACGTGTTTGCATAACCGGCACGCAAACCTCGTGGACAGGAGTAGAGGCTTTCCACGGCGCAACCCTGTCTGAAAGCGAATGTACAGCATGCTGTCGTCTCGGGGAAGTACATGTATTCACGTGCCGATATGCAAGCCAGGACTCTGCATGCGCTAGTC
This sequence comes from Mycosphaerella sp. Ston1, assembly GCA_000504405.2. NCBI lineage: Eukaryota > Fungi > Ascomycota > Dothideomycetes > Mycosphaerellales > Mycosphaerellaceae > Mycosphaerella > Mycosphaerella sp. Ston1. The sequence continues at coordinate 10,687 of AWYF02003189.1, forward strand.
AAGCAAGTGATGCCCCTCCAAGAAAGGATTGGGACATCGTGCTGGTTGCCTTCGCATGAGCTTGCGCAACCGAGGGGTCGTGCATCGTTCGTTTTGACTGAAGTGTGTGACTTAGCAGACTACAGTTCCAGCAAGAGGGCGGCACATGGTCGAGCGACCTGAAGTGATGCTGGTGGTCCTGTAACGTACATAGTATATGTAGTTCTAATCACATGTGGACTACTCCGTACATGTACCTGAGTACTGTGCTTGCCTTGTTCCATTGACACACCTCCAGAGCCCCGCTCTTCACCCACAGCAGAATCATCACGACAGCCGACAGCCACACCCACACCCACCTCACCACCTCCAGCTTTCTCATTCGTCTCAACGACACTGACTGGCATCCACACAGGCCAAGCCGAACCTCACTTCTTTAACGACGACCGCTCGGATCTACTGCAATATCAAACTCAATCCGCGACATACTCGACCGTCGCGCCAAAGCAGACTGCGGTGACTCTTTCATCACCAGTTCGCCAGTGTGCAACTTCACCAATTGACTGCCGCCGTCGCTGGGCTGAAGTCCCTCCGGGAGCCGGGCAATCCGGCTTTTCTTCATGTCCGCCATGAACTCCACGCTTGACGACGAGGACCTGGCACTGTCGATAGCACCAACACCCGCCGAGAAACGTCGCAACTCCCGAGATGAACGACCGCAGCAGCGGCCTCATGTGCAAAGTGGCCCGCCCGTCATGCGCGCACCTTCAACGCACCAACAGGCAAAGGCAATGACGAGACTGGGACAGTACAATGTGGTCAAGACGCTGGGCGAGGGTTCGTTCGGCAAGGTGAAGCTCGCGACCCACGCCGTGACTGGGCAGAAAGTGGCATTGAAGATCATATCGCGCCGGAAATTGGTGACGCGAGACATGGCGGGACGCATCGAGCGCGAGATCCAATACCTCCAGCTGTTGCGGCATCCGCACATTATCAAGCTCTACACCGTCATCACGACGCCCACTGATATCATCATGGTGCTGGAATATGCCGGTGGTGAGCTGTTTGATTACATTGTACAGAACGGAAAGATGCAAGAGCGGAAGGCGAGGACATTCTTCCAACAGATAATATGTGCAGTGGAGTACTGCCATCGCCACAAGATTGTACATCGCGACTTGAAACCCGAGAATCTGCTTCTGGACGAGCAACTCAATGTCAAGATTGCTGACTTTGGTTTGAGCAATATCATGACTGACGGCAACTTTCTCAAGACAAGTTGTGGTAGTCCAAACTACGCCGCTCCCGAAGTCATCAGCGGTAAGCTGTACGCCGGACCTGAGGTCGATGTCTGGAGTTGCGGTGTTATCTTGTATGTCCTTCTCGTTGGACGCTTGCCGTTCGACGACGAATACATACCAGCACTGTTCAAGAAGATCGCGCAAGGTCAATATCACATACCGCCGTTCATATCGCCTGGTGCTGCTCGTCTCATCAAGTCCATGCTGCAAGTCAATCCGGTGAACAGGATCGGCATTGCAGAGATTCGGATGGATCCATGGTTTCAAGAAGATCTTGCCGAGTACCTATCTGTTCCCCCAGAGGAGTTCTTCGACACTGGGGTCGACCCCAACAAGTCCATCGACCCATCCACACTGGGCAAGGGCAAACCTGCCGTCGTTCAGGAAAAGATTCACCAGAGTGTCGTCGGGAAACTCGGCAAAACTATGGGATATGCCGCGGATGATGTTCAAGAAGCTCTGCAGAAAGATGAGCCCAGTGCCATCAAGGATGCGTATCTGATCGTACGCGAAAATGTTATTCAAGCGTCGAACCCAGCTCTGCAGAGGGCGATTCCAGACTATCCCAATTCGCCGCCCGTTAACGCCGGGAGCCTTCTCACAATGACACCGCCGCCTAAGAGGCAGCCTGGTCCTAGTGCGCAACGGAAGATAGCACAATCACCTCTTGACCATCCACGGCACGGCTCGACTGGGTCTGGATCCATCATGGAAGCACGATCACCGGCATCGACCATTGCTATTCTCCCATCATCATTGCCAGACTACCACGCGGCTTACATGCGCGGTCACATCAACAAGTCGCACTCGCCGACTGCGGGCGACGATGATCCGCAGGACAAGCCGAGGACGAAGGAAGAGCAAGAAGCCACGGCGAGGCGCCTCAAACCACACAGCCGAAGTTCGACCAACCTGACACGCAGCGACAAGCCTGATCTTGAGATGACCAAGATACCGGAGGGTAAGACGAAGAAGCAGCGACCTACCAAATGGCAATTTGGAATCAGGAGCCGTAATTCGCCTGCAGAAGCAATGCTCGCCATTTATAGGGCGCTACACAAGATGGGCGCCGTCTGGGAGGTTCAGAGGCCGAAGGATCCTGAAGCCGGCAGTAGTGATGCCAGCCCGAACAGAACTCGTAGCAACAGCCCCGAATATAGTGACTCGGATCCAGGCTCCGGGACGGACCCAGAATATGCCACGCACGAGGAACAGGAGCGCCGCCGAGCCAAGCGCAAGCAGAATGGAGAGGGTGGTCGTGGCAGAGAGAGATTTGGACGCTGGAACGATTATGGCTACGAGAATATTCCCGAAGATCCTTGGTGCATCAATGCTCGATTCAAGAAAGAGGACATGTTTCCGCCTGGCTTCTCGCACCCGGCGTCGGCACATAGCTCGCAGGTCAACCTGCATCATGAGCACCGGAAGACAAGTTCCACAGCAGTGTCTGGCAGTGACATTGGAAGCAATCCAAGTGCAGCCGGCAGTACCGAAAACGTCGCTGGAACTGGGGCACGATCAGGCAGTAGAGCTGGCTCCGTGTACAGCCACATGGCCGGAGGCGAGGTGCCCATGCCGGATGAAAGTGTGTGGGTGTATGTGACCATTCAGCTCTATTCTATAGAAAAGGACTTCTACCTGGTCGACTTCAAGTGTGCGGGGTACGAGAGACTCAAGCGTCGATATACACGGGAGGCTACTGGCAGTAACGAGAGCGATGCGATACGTGTGGACCATGCGCCTGAAGGCTACGACTCTGACGATGTCGAAGTGGATGCAGCGGGAGAAGAATTGGTGGGCGCAGGTCGCAATGGAGAGGAGAAAGAGATTACTAGTCCCTTTCCATTCTTGGACGTGGCAAGCAGACTTATCATACAATTGGCGGAGGCTAACGACTAGATGGAAGACGACTGGCAACAGGACAATGATGCATTTTGGGGAGCGAACTGGACACGCTGCTATGACACGTGGGGCATGAACAGGCGCAGGTTCGATATGGGTAGTAAGGTCAGGCAGGGAGTGAAGAAGCACAGATGTTTCGTGGTTGCGGCCAGGAAAGGATCCGCTGCTGGTGATGGAAGCTAAGGTAGCTATAGGTGTATGAATGGACGAGCACACTGCCCTTCGACCATGGAGAGGACAGGACACGGTGCTGGGTGTGGGCGTGCGAGCTAAGGTAGCGCCAGGGTAAGACACGTTTACGGGAGCGCGTAGGAGAGGAGAAAACCTCTTTGTCATACAATATGGTACAAGTAGTCAATCTAAGCTCCGCCAGCCACCGGGTGTTGACATTCCTCGGAGACAAGTCCCCGAACCAGCATTGACGATACCTTTGCTTTGTTCATCCGCCTCGATGGTCACCACATCCAACGATACAAGTCTGTTATATTGAGCGCGGACACACCCGACTCGTAGGTACCTAGAGTTACAAGCCACATGACCTGAATACGGCAGTGGGAGGATTAGTCAGTCATTTTGGTCATTCATTGATGACGGTTTAGACTTTTAGAGTGCAAAGAAGACATCGCACATCGGACAATGCGTGTGGTCGAGTCTACGCCACATGCATGCGTGGCTTGAAAGGTTAAATTTGGAAGAGGAGGAGGAGGAGGAGGAGCTCTGAGCCTCTGACTAGAGGTTTTCGAGAGGTAAGACTGGATGAGGTGGATGGACCTTGTATTATGCCAGTAATGTGTATGGGGTGATCGCATGCATCTCTGGTTGAATGAATGAAATGTTGATGTCGAGGAATGGATGGAATGTACATGCGTCCAAATGGTAAGAAGCATCTAGGAGGCCTCGGCTGTGATCAGATCAGATCAGATCAGACAGTGCAGTACAGTACAATACATTTTTACCAGATTTTCCTGTTCTGTCTCGGGGGCGATGATTGACTGCATCATCATCATAAGGTCAAGGTCAAGTACATCCTCGCGCCGAACGATGAATGGCCTGAGTTAAAGTTCGGGAATGACGTCGCAAACGGCCGTTCGCTGAGGTGACGTTCTCTAAGTTCTTTACCGCATACAGGGCATGTACATGTACTACTCACGCACCACCTCGCTCTCCTCATCCCTCACATCTCTCCTCTTCCACACTCTCACGCCACACTCTCACCGACCACCACGCATCACGCCTCCTCCTACGACCTCACGACATACGCCGATAAGCACTCCGCCACAGCCCCCGCGCGACACACCACCGACGACGACGACATGGGCATGGCACAAATCCTCGGTCTGGGCCTCCGTGGCTTCCAGGTATGTGCTGCTGTGCCGGCAACGTCCAGTGTCGCACGCAATGCTAACGACTGGCACAGTTCTTCATGTCCCTGCTCATCATGGCAATCATCGGAAACGCCATCGCAATGGGAGCCGACTCGTCTATCAACAACTACACCATGTTTTGCGCCGCATTCGGAATGCTATGTCTCTTCTTCCTGATACCGGCGACTTTCAACGAGCGCTTTGCAGTGCACGGCGCACTGCCGCTGGCTCTCGATGCCTTGCTTACTCTCTTCTGGTTCTGCGCTGCTGTCGCACTCGCAGCCGAGCTTGGAGTACACAGCTGCAACAACGACGTAGGTCAAGAAGTGCGATAGCACATATAACAAAAAGACTAACAGCCTTTTAGAGCTACGTGAGGAGAAACCGTGTTATTCGTGGCGCAAGCAACCAGCACTCTGCATGCCGTGAAGCGCAAGCCTCATGCGCATTCCTCTGGTTTGGATTCGCAGCTTTCGTTGTTACAACTGCCCTTAGTGCAACTGGAATGCGCGGCAGCTCAGCGCCAAAGGGTGTTCGTCGCGGTCCTGCCATGTCTCAGGTGTAGAGAATCGCAAACCTAATGATCAGACGATCATCTCGTCTCCTGCTGCCCGCTTAGGAGGCAATTGGATCTCTTCCAGCCAAGACAAGATGAGCCGACGCGGCGATTATGATGGACACGAGGGCACAACGGAACGACATGATGTATCAGTTGATTGTATACCTTAACGACTCTCGTATTGCGGCTGTCTTCCAGCGACAACGCGCTGGTGCGATAGGTAGTAATAAGCCACCAGGCGCGGAACGATTTGAAGATACCACCTTCAGCTAATGTTTACCTTCACGTAAAAATGAAAAAAAACGAAATAACAACTGCTCTGTTTTCCATTTCTAAACTTTTGTATGCGCTTGTATACTCGAGGCTACCTTACTTGGGTAACCTCATCATCCTTCCACTACTTCACGTTCTACTACATGTATCCTTCCAGATTTCTGAAATTGAAGAGTCCAACGCCAACTAATGATTGCACACGGTGGATATGATAGATTTGTTGTCTGATGAGTCTGATGAGCTACCTACCTAAGTCCTAAGGTAAGGTAGTTCTACTAGAGCTCATCAGATAAGCGACGGGCCCCGGCAGATCACAGTCAGGATACATGTATGTATACACGGACTCAAAAAATTCCCCGAATCCCGCGGACGAAGATGACATCAGTTCCGGTATGTGCTTTTGCTTCGAAATAATGTTGATGGCTCTGTAAATGTACTGCTCATTACTTTTTGGATTGATAATGATTGGTAGAAAGCGTCTGCTACATGGATATCAATGGTTATGCGGAAGCTTGAGCGTGTATTGTATACTGTAGTTGTTGTTGGTAGACGGCACAACAGTACTTATAGGTAAAGGTCATGTCATGTCCATCAAGAAAGAGGCGTCCTTTGACGCGCTTTCCTGGGTACATGTGCCTTTCAAACGATTACCGATTATCCGCGTGTCTCACTCTATCAGCATCAGCATCAGCATCAGCATCTTCTTCTTGTTCTTCTTGTTCTTCGTCATCATTATCTTCATCATCATCTGCCGCACAGTCTACATCTCCCTGGCCGAGCGGATTCAATCTGCTGATGTGTGGAGGATCGCGGATTCATCATTAGGTACCTACTGCTGCGTGGCGGAATGAGCGGATCGACAGCCTGTTTCGAGTCACTAGAGTGTGATAGTTCTACTTAACTTTCAGGCGACACAGCATCGGCGCCGGGATGTCCAGGGTGGAAGTGCCTCTGGGCCCACGCGAGGCAGCACGACTGACAGACAACGATGGTACGACCACACTGCCTACAACGCGACTGTCGGACGTTCACTTGGGAGCGCACCACCATGGCGGGCACGCGGGCGGGCAGGCCGTTGAGGAGGTCGAGGCGCCGCTCGAAGAAGGACAATCCTACTTTGCAGAAGATGCAAGACGTGTCGACGATGCGAGACACAGGAGCAGCGTCGTGGAGAGCAGTAGCAACACGGACCCTATCAGGCGAGCAGACACCGGTCCTATCGGCTCAGGCCTGAAAAGAGCAAGCACGGCACCAGCACACAGACCGAGAGCTTCGGATCGGAGCGCTACACTACTGAGGGCCATGCGTCGGCGACAACAGTCGTATCCATACCAATTCGATTCCGCGTCTTCCGACTCAGATTCCAGCTCGAGCGACGAAGAAGTGAAACGATCGGCTGTGAGACCTGCGCGAAAGAAGCAAGTCCACGGTAAAGGGGAAGAAGAGGAAGAGGAAGAAGAAGAGCAGAAGCGGTTGAAGAAGGATGAGAGACAAGGCTACTCATTCAGGAAGTTCAATTTGGGCAATGAACACTTCAAGTCCAAGGGCAAGGTCTCGAAAAAGGACGGGCGTCTGAACATCTCTGTCAACGAGGCGAGCAGCGGGTACCTCGCGAAAGTCCTGGGTCATAGTCTCCCGCACCATCTGGATATTCCGAACAGGTCACGAGGGCACAAACAGCGACAGTATGATGCACAGCATCCGGGGAGTGATGCGCAATCCATTGCTTCCACGGTGCCTCCAGAAGCATACAAAGTGCGTATGAACATCGTCATCATCATCATTGGGAGTCGCGGCGACCTTCAACCTTTCATAAAGGTTGGCAGGATCTTGAAAGAGGAACATGGTCACCGAGTGAGGATAGCGACGCATCCTGTTTTTCGCGAATTTGTGGAAAAGGAGAGCGGATTGGAGTTCTTCAGCATGGGCGGCAACCCATCCGAGTTGATGGCTTTCATGGTGAAGAATCCTGGTATAATACCCAACTTTCAGACCATCCGCGAGGGGGAGGTAAAGAGGAGACGAGATGGCATGGCTGAAATGTTCGATGGCATGTATCGTGCTTGTGTCAACGCTACGGACGACGAGAAAGACAAGCTGAATATGAAGCTCCTTGGTAATAAGGCTCCTTTCATCGCAGATGCCATCATCGCCAACCCACCTTCGATGGCGCACGTACACATTGCTGAGCGTCTGGGCATACCACTGCACATCATGTTCACATTCCCCTACACGCCAACGCAGGCGTTTCCTAGTCCGCTCGCAAACATCAAGCCTGGGAAGTCCAATGTGGACCCGAAATATACCAACTTCATGAGCTATCCACTGGTGGAAATGATGACATGGCAAGGACTTGGTGATATTGTTAACAAGTTTCGAGTGAAGACTTTAGGTCTTGAGCCAGTCAGCTCGCTTTGGGCCCCAGGAGCTCTTTACCGTATGCATGTACCCTACACCTACATGTGGAGTCCGTCACTGGTTCCTAAGCCCTCGGATTGGGGGCCAGAGATTGACATCTCCGGCTTCGTTTTCTTGGACATGGCCAAGACTTTCAAGCCACCAGAAGACCTAGAGAGGTTTCTGAACGCTGGGCCGCCTCCGATATACATTGGCTTCGGTTCGATCGTGGTCGATGATCCTAATAAGTTCACCGATATGATCTTCGAAGCGACCAAAATCGCAGGAGTACGTGCTCTGGTCAATAAAGGTTGGGGTGGACTCGGTGCAAGCAACGACAGCACGCCAGATAACATCTTCATGTTGGAGAACACGCCTCACGACTGGCTGTTTCCACGAGTCAAGGCTGTGGTTCATCATGGTGGTGCTGGCACTACAGCTATCGGACTCAAGTGTGCCAAGCCCACAATGATTGTGCCATTCTTCGGAGACCAACCTTTCTGGGCAGCAAGAGTGGCTGCGGCAGGGGCTGGGGCAAAGGAAGTTATTCCATGGAAGAAACTTACTGCCGAGAAGCTAGCAGACGGAATCAAGCAATTGCTTACCGAAGAAGCGCAGCGCAATGTGCAGAAGATGGCTGAAGGCATCGAACGGGAAGGAGACGGCGCTGCCAATGCAGTGGCTTCTTTTCATCGTTCCCTCCCACTGGCAGGTGCGCGAACCATTCGATGTTCGATTCTCGAAGATCGAGTGGCGCAATGGAGAATTAAGGGCTCTGCTTTGCGGTTGTCCGCCCTCGCCGCCGAGATATTGATGGATAAAGGCAAGATCAAGGCTAGCGACCTCAAGTTGTTGCACAAGGTCGTCTGGAACGACTTTGATGGTCCTGGTGAACCAGTGACTGGTACTGTCGGTGCTTTGACGGATTCGTTGTATGGAATTGGTGCTGGCGTGGGTATGGTTCCAATCAGGATGGCAACTCACATGCGTAAGCGTGCGGAGCACGAGCGAAGGAAGGCTGAGCGTCAGAAACGTCGAGAGCAGCGCAAACAAGGAAAGTCCGACTTAGCGACTGAAGCCAATGACACAACAGAGCAGGACTCCAAACGGCCTGGTGCTACACGAACGGAGACGAACAACACCCTAGCAACAGACTTTTCAGCGGATCCGACGCAGCCTGTGACTCGAGAGCTGGCAGGCGACGTGCACCAGGGCTTGAAGCAATCAGCATGGGCTTTCATCACAATGCCGAATGACATACACATGGCTATTGCACAGGGCTTTCACAATGCGCCGCGTCTATGGGGCGACTCTACTGTCCGTAAACCAGTTCGAATCACGGGCATCAAGACAGGTGCCACAGCTGCCCGAAGAGAATTCCTCTACGGTATCTACGATGCATGGACTGGGCTGATCACGCAGCCCGTAGGTGGCTTCAAAGACGGCGACACCATTCCTGCCAAGCTGGGTGGCATGTCCACGGGAGTCGGCAAGGGTTTGGGTGGCTTTGTTATGAAGAATATCTCTGCTATCGTCTCGCCCCCAGCATATTTCGGCAAAGGCTTTTTAGTCTATTGCAAGAAACGTAGCACCGCCAATGGTCCTGGCTCTAAGTTGTTCATTCGCAGGGCACATCTAGTGCAGGGTGCAAAGGACTTTCAAGCTTTACAGACGCAAGATGACCCTGGCAAAAAGGAGCAGCTCGAGAGAATCACGAACCAAGTACTGGAAGGTTGGAAAGTGTACGAGGACATATGGCAGACAGCATATGAGCAGTATGGTCCAGTGGGAGGCAGTGTCGTGAATAGGTACAAGCTCGGCAGGCAAAAGCAAAAGTGGCAGAAAGCCGGCGCTCTGGAGAACATCAACACTGCGAACAGAGCTCTGAAGCACGTCAAGAGGGGCGACAACCTCGAAGAACACTTTGAGAAGCGCATGAGAGAGATGAAGAGGGCTGAACAACCCAAGGTGGGTGCACTGGCTGCTGAAGGCGACCCTGCTGTCAATTTACCTCCAGGCGGAGGACAAGCAAAGACCACGTTTGCAAACGATGAAGCCGAAGAGAAGAAATTCCTGGCCGTGGATGACGATACCCATGATCATCGCAAGTCTGAATCTTCGACGTTCGCAGCGACGAGCGACGAGGATGACAAGAAAGGCCGAAGTGGTTCTTTATCTCCAACACGTAAGGATGTCGATCACGATGAGATGTTGAAGAAGGTCGCCAGTGGTGGACGTAAGCCTCAGATGGGACGTTTGACGACAGCCTGATGATGGATCGTTTTGCAGCGTATTTGCATATATGGCCTTTATGATGAGCGTGGCGTTTGCATGATCATCATCTGAACCATGGGTTGGCTTTGGACGATACTCTTGATACCATTACGACTTGACTGTTCATTGTAGAATTAATTGTACCTGTATATCTATGTGCATAAGGTACACTTGCCGACCGCTCACAATCCCATTCGATGACTATCCACAGCCGAGTCAAAAACTTAAGGTCGAGTCTGTGACCGACATGATACATACAGCAAGCATGCGTATCTACCTTATCTATTCTATCGGACACCGTTTGAAGACTCCCTTTTCATACGCAACGCAACGCAACCCAATTGTCAACGCAACTAACTACCTACCTCTAATCAGTGAGGTAGTTAATTAATACGAACATTCTTTTTCATCCCGTTACCCGTAAGACTACTATTACTACTATTACTATAAAGGTCCCTGTCGAGCTGCGTTCAAGTATACGGACCGAAGAATTCCGAATTCACGTACGTAACGATAAGTAAGCTAGAAAGTTGTAAGAATTATTAGATAGTATACTACTCGAGAAGCCGAATATTTACGACTACGCTGTCTGCCTAGGTTCGTAAATAAGAACAATCGGAAGCATTGCAGATTTACTATTATTAAAGCTCGATAACGTATAAATTACGATCGCGAAGCGCGCCTATTATTACCTAGTATTATTATTTACGA
>AWYF02003197.1:0-36078 GCA_000504405.2 Mycosphaerella sp. Ston1
CTCTCCTCTCTCTTCCTTCTACTCTCTCTTCTCTCTCTCCTCTCTCTTCTCTCTCTGTCTCTCCTCTTCCTCCTACTCTCTCCTCTCTCTTCCTCCTACTCTCTCCTCTCTCTTCCTCCTACTCTCTCTCCTCTCTCTCTCCTTAGAAAGGAGGTTAAGAGGAAGGAAGGGAGAGAGAGAGAGAGATCTATAACTATAAGGGACTAAGGGAGAGAGAGAGAGGAGAGTAAGAAGAGAGAGAGAGGGAGAGAATAGAGAGGAGGGGGGGAGGGAGCGAGTAAATTACGTAGTATAGAGGTGTCGAAGAGCTCGGGGGTGACGTGTGGCGGATGGCCACTCTGGCCGACCGTCCTAGGATCCCTTGGAGTAAGCGAGGCAAATCGTATAAAGACTTGTTCAATAAGAGGTAAGTAGGTACAGCACATCATAGTCTACTAGACTTATGTTATGGGTGCATTTGACTCTCATACTCGTTCGAGTCATTCCAATGGATTGCAGACACATCCAGCTCAGGGTTCACCTCTGGTAATGTCTCGCGAGCAAGCTTTTGACCTTCTCGCTTGCCCCTCTCCACGTTCACCATGAACATGAGTGGGATCGGGGTTCCGATGAGTACAGCCAAAAACCAGAAAGCAGGTCGTATGTCACCAGTCGCGTCCGTGATAGCGCCCACAATGGCAGGACCGAAGACGCTGCTCCCTTTGTCCGTAATGGCATAGAGTGCATAAAAGGCGGCCTCGCTGCCTGGTGGTATCAGCTCGCCGTACAGGCTGCGACAGTACGAGCTCAAGCCACCAAGGACCAGACCGTACACGGCTCCGAGAGGATACATCTCCCATTGCTGTTGAAGTCCAAACGAGCCATATCGCTGGATTGCCGGGATGTACCCAAGGAGACCATATATCGGGATGATCTCGAATAAGCAGATACAGACAAGGATGGTCTGCGAAGGCTCCAATTGCATCATGCGTGAGGCCGTCGACCAAGTGAAAGCACCGAAGATGCCAGAGATGGTGACAATGACATTGATCATGGCTAAGGCTGTCGATTCCATGCCAAGAGTGGTCTTGGCGAACAAAATCGCGGTACCGGAGACTGTTGCGATGGCATCAGATATCATGAACCAAGCCGCCAAGAAAAGAAGTACATCCTTGAGTCTACGGGCTCGAAGAATTGTCTTGTAGAGATTCCTCCAGGAGAAGCTGACATACTCCAACCAGGACCTGCCCGATGCTTCTTTCGACAGAGGCGGTCCTGGGCGCGGCCTCATGAGATATGCGGCTGGGATTGTGAAGCAAAGCCACCAAGAGCCGATCAAGAACAAGACTAGTCGCAGGGAAAAGAGGTCGCCACGCATTGTCTGGAGGATTAAGACTGAAAGAACCTGTACAATCACAGCGGCGAGATAGCCTATGCCAATACCATAAGACGAGACCTTTGTGGACAATTGCATCTCAGGCGAAGGCAGGGCACGGGACGCTGGGAATGGCTCAGTGTCAGCACTCCTGCGCAGAAGCGCCGCGGTTGAGTCGATCGATGTGCTGTCGTGGTCCTCAGACTAGATTAGTTATTAGCATTCGGCTAACCTCGCATCGATCTGGATACACCAAAAGAGTCCAAGATGATGGGGCAACAGCAAGTTTTGTGCACAAAGAACTTGAATGAAGCAAGCTCACCTCATGCTCGTCTTCCCTAGAATTCTGGATTATATCGCGCCTTACAGATGGATGCCAGCGCACCAGCAGTGGCAAGAACGAGTTCAGAAGAACGAACGATGCTCCAAAGCATACATTCCCAATGATGGCCCATAGACTGCCGAGTAAATATGCGCTGGGCATCACGACAAGAAAGAGCATAGTTGCCACTGCGCCAACCACAGCAAATGTGATCATGAGAGACTTTCGAAATCGACCGTGATCTGCTGCTCCGGACATGGTGACGACGAGTAATGCTTGGATCAGGACTGAAAGCGAGAACGTGTACATGGCGAAACTGGCAGTATTCACCTCGATTCCCAGAATCTGGAACACACATTGCGCTCCTTTAGTTTTGTCATCGTTGTCTCGCATCAGGACGGCGCCGGGCGCGTCCCACATCGATCGTTTGTCAAGTCCATGCGGTCTGCATGACTGGCTGTGATCGTGCGCGAGCACGGCAGTCGACGACGCGCGCGCCAAGTCCTCGAGAGTGATGGGGATGAAAGCACCGAGACCGCAGACGACGAAGACTTCAGCAGCGAAGGAGTAGGCGTAGAAGCCCAGGAGCTCCTTTTTGGACGTCGGCCGGGTATCCTCGCCCGGATAAGACGGTTCGGGCGCGTCGCCGCCGTCTCCAGGCCTCATGATGGCGTCGAAAGACGAGCGCTGGGAGGTGGACGAAGGGGTGGACCGCTCATCATCCGCGTCGTGGCCGTGCTCGGATACGAAGGATCGCTGTCGTGATACTGCTTGTGTGTGCTTGTCGAGTGCCGCTGCGCTCTCGTCTACAAAGGTGAGATAGCCGTGGATGTGGGCGTGGGTGCGGTTGTTGTGGGTGGGAGACGATGTTGTGAAGTTCAAGTGAGACGATGTGGTCAGCTGGCGTGTCGGTCTCGATCTGCGAGGCTCAGGCACCATTTCCTCTTTGGGTAGCCCGACGAAATGCGCTTCGGCCCCCGTGATTACCACAATCCCCCGTGCCCATTGCCCGTTACAGGCACTCGATATTGCGTCGCGATATTGTCGTGTTGGAAGGACACAAGAAGATGGATCGTCCTCACAGTTCACTCCTCCTCAAGCTAGAACTAGTTCTAGCTACCTTCAGAAACCGATCTCTCCTGGTCCAAGCTACCATCTGGCAGATCTACCAGGGTGCATATCACGATAAGACGTGCTCGTGAGCGTGCCTCATGATCACTAGCTAGCTCGAAATTGCGCAGCACGCTGCACGGCCGTTGCGACAGATACATGTACCAGGTCTGAACCTAATGGCGGAGAGGTGTTTTAGAACTCATTCAACAACATCACTGTCATTCATGCTCGACGTCTTATTTGATTTCCGCAGTTTCCCGCGGCCAACAGTATTGATGAGCGTCTGGGAAGAAGTCAACATCTCTCTCATTTCGAGATTATGCTAGAACTACAATCCTTAGGCTCGGCCTCTGTCGGCAAGGATAGCAAGACCTGTGATGTACGGTCCCCGACTTTGACGCCAATCTGCAGGATAAAGGCAAGGGAGGCATGCAATGAAAATGCTGCGAAGGGTAAGAGCAGAATCGATGCGAGTTCAAGTTTGCTCGTGCTGTGAGTACTCGCATTCTGTCGAGAAGATACGGTGTGAGACAACAAGTCTGTAATGTAGTGAATGAGAGAGTGAGAAGTGAAAGACGGTATGGCCGGTAGAGGCTGTGCCAAGGGAGGTGAGTACGAGAGATCGACCGTGCTTACGTAGAACTACCCGACTGATATCAGGAGAGGTCGAGGCGGCATTCTGGAATACAAACCAGCCCTGCGCATAGTTCTACAGTATCTGACGTACGTCCTTGTCTTTTTACTCGTGGCTGCAAGGAGTGAACCGAGTGAACCGAGTGCACGACTCTGCGAGCAAGAGGTATATGGAAGCATGCTTGACAGCGCTGTCAATCGCAGATCACATCTCTAGATCCAGCTGTCGATCCCTTGTAGAGCTGTAGAACTAGAGGGGTCCTGTGCAGAATCCATAATCGAATCCTTTCTGTCGCGAGCGGGATCGTAAGGACTTGCATTATCACCTAGGTAGCTTTCCGGTGAACTGCTTGCCGTTGAATAGCCGCATCTCAATGATCCGCTGGTACCAGGTAATGGGATAGTAGACTACTGGAGGCAGTACAACAATAAAGGAGCGCCGCCCTCGACATGCAATTATGTATCATGCAGCCAGACGAGATTTGCGAGAACAAAGCATGGTATAGGAGTGCTTGCCGAGCAAGTCCTTTGTAGACATGCAAGTGTGGCTCACTGCTATGACTGCGTGCAACCTAACAATCGAAGCGACTGTATCGTCGCCGATGGTGTCGATATGTGAGAGAATGCATGCACTTTCTGAAAATGCTATTGAAAGGCATTCCAAGGCACTCATCGCTCGAGATTAGCGATTAGCTGTGACGATAGCTGTGACGATGTGAAGACGGTGGAGTGAATGTAATTGATGAGTAGTAGTAATACAGAGTGATATGTAGCTGAGCTGTGGAGGAAAGGTTTGTGATAGTCCCCCGGGAGTGGGAGTGGAAATGGAAGTGGAAGTGGGTGGATCTTGTCGCCTTCCTCCCGCCATGCATCCAAGGTCCCTCGGACGACCGACCTACATTACTTACATCTACGAGGAGAGAGACTCACTGTCACCCACCGCACCACACCATACCACACCATACCATATTCTTGCCACGCCAACATAGAATTACACTGACTCTCCCCCGAGATCGCCGAAACTCCAATCCTGCATGTGAAAGCGACCCGGGCGCACGCGCACAACCTCTGGACAGACGCTCTGACATCACGCTAACTTGAGCTGCGACGACCATCGCAGACCCGCGCACTCCCTTTACCGCAAAACTGCACCACTATCCTCCTCCGATACACTTGGGTTATCCAGCAGCAGGCGAGCGCAACGGTCCGATTGCGGCAGGTCGGGACAGATCTGGAACAGAAATGAGCAGCACGTTGAGGTGCAGTCATCCACAATAGCGCACGCAAGCAGCGGTGACATTGGCAGGGCAGTGGAGGGGCAGGAGAAGGGGGCGGCCAGCAGTCGCGACGCTGGAGGAAGCAGCGCACTGCGAGCAGAGGTCGGCGGGGAGGAGATGCCGGGCAGACTGATTATGGATCAGCAAGGACCGGTGGGGTCGCAAGACCTGAAAAAGGATCGCAGTCAAGCGCAAGAAGGAATCATGTCGCAAAAGCGCGATTTTGCGCATATGCAAGGCACGGCACATGTCAATGGCAGCGCGAACAGCCATCCCAATGGGCAGTCACTGACCAACGGAGTCAACGGCCAGCACCAACTTCCTACACCCATAAGCGGTCCTTCGAACGGCACGGCTGCAGCAGTCTCGAGCCTTCCCACGCCTCCGCCACTTGATCAATCATGGCGCACGTCAGATGCAAACAAACCCATGGGTGTCATGCTCCAGCGCCTGGCCCAGCAGTGTTTTGCAGATCTGAACGACACATTGAACAATATGAGCCAGATGCCTCCGCCTCCACCGGCGGCTGCAAACGGAGTTATTCCTCATACAAATGACCCTTCCCACGAGAGTGTGGAACGGAAACGGGTGTGGATGGAGTTTGCAAATGGGCAGAGAGATCGCTTCATCAAAGCGCTTGTTTTGTCAGACTGGGCGCGCAGTGAACATGACATGGCGAAGCTCGTCGATCTCAAGGTGTGGCAGGAGAAACAGTCGAGGGCACAAGACGCAGCCAAGAGATTCATTGGCGAGATCAAGCATGGCGTCGTCGCTGCTAAAATGCGCAATCCCAACATCGAAGGCGCAATGGAGCTCCTTGCGACTAGCAAGTCGTCGAAATGGCCAGATCTCGTCTGGATACCGCCAAAGAAGCTGTCGGCCAAGCGGCTTGCCGCGACCCTCACCGACATGAATGTGACGCTTGCGACACGACTGAGTCTACACGAAGAGCTACCGCCGCACTTTTGTGACTACTCTATCGCCAATGGGAGGGCTACTTTCCGTGTGCCCGGCGAGTTTGAAGTGGATTTATCAGTCGCGGAGGAAGATCCGAGTTCGCAGTTCTACCTCATCGACTTGCGATTCACGTTCACGCCGACGCCCAGCATATCAGACGACGCATTACGCAATGCTCTCGAAGCTCAGGCTAATGGAGCTCTGAGCTCGAAGGGCCTTCAGGGCTGTTACGAATTCTTACACAACTTTGTTCTTACCCACAAAATTAACGTCTTCAGATCTCAAGCGGCGGAACTCTTTCGCGAGAAGTGGTTTGGCTGCTTGGTGACAGAGACGCAGAGAAGAGTATTTGCGATCCACTACTGGCGAAACCAAGCTGGGAAGAAGAGCTGGATCGAATTTGGTATCAGCACAGGCAAATTGCAAGGCAAACGATCGAGAAAAGCTCCAACGGCACGGCATTCTGTCCGTTGGTTCCGTCATGGACAGGAAGTGCAAGACGACAGTATAGAGATTGACTGGAACAATCTAGACCTGGACGCCATTCTCGCCCAAGTGACAGCCAAGCACGCATCGTGGACACTTTCCACGGTTCAAGCAAGATTACGAGCTTATGCTGGTCCCACATCGACCATGGTCAGTGAACTCAGTACTTCCACCTCAAGTACCGACGCATGTAAGCTTGTGCTTTCAATGCCAGGTCTCCGTGCTTCAGTGACTCTGCGGCTCGAGCCTCTCACCGGGCTTATGACCATTTCTCCCACAAGTCGAGACGCGGCGACAGCGGAGCGTAATTTCAATCGCAACCCCATTATCGACAATTCTGCGAGCATCACTCAACTTCTTTGTCGGGCTGTGCAAGATCGCGTGCGTAGAGTTGTCACCTCGTCTGGATGGCAACTCGCGGATCTTCGTGGTTTTGGTGCTCAGCCGAACTTTAAAGCCTTGTTCGGCCAAGGTATTGTACGGTCTGACATTCTTCACTGCGCCAGAGGTTGGGGAGACTGGGCCTTGTGCACTACATACAGTCTCTCTGGCCAGAAATGGTGGGCTGTGCGTCTCAATAAGCACGCAGTTGAGCAAGGAAGAACGGTCATGACAATCGCAGAAGCGCGAGCCGTCAATGTCTCAGCAACAGATCTATGTCGCGCAGACTTGTCACGTATTCGAAGACTTGCGGAAACGGAGATATCCTTTGCTGTATTAGCGCAAGACCTCGAAGCGAACCAGATTCCACATCATGTTGATAGCCTGTCCTCGCCACAGCTGAACGGCGATACTGCCTCGTCCAAAGAAGACAGCGCGGCGGTAGCAGTCTATCTCCGCCTCACTCCCAAGGATCTGAAGAGCTCTGTACTGACAAAGTATAGGTCTTTGGCCATCACGAATTGGGTCAGGATAGCATATCAAGGCATCGTTGACGAGGACGATGATACCGCTCATGTAAGACACGACATTCGCTTGACTGTAGACTCTGATAAGCTCAAACACCTCCACAATCACCTCACGACGTCGAACGTCCAAGACTCAGATATCGCTATGAACGGATCTGGTGGCTTGGCGTTGTCGTTACGCACTCCTCTTGGCCAGCCATACGTCGGAAAGATCATTGCGTTGCTGGACCGTTGTCGAGAGCTCAACGAGGTGCTATCGACGGCACCCAGGCTCCAATTCACCTGCACTACTATCGGGCTCAAGAAAATCACCTTCACTTATGGCACTATGCATCAGTTCGTAGCCTCCCTGGTCACGAATGGCTCAGGCACTCTCCTGAAGCTAGGTCCGCCCTCTACCAACCCACATCAGCGCATTCGCGTATTGCTCGAGAAGCTTTACAATACGACGACAAATCACAAGTTTTGGGCCATCGCGCTCGCCATGAATGCTGTCCAACCTCTGCTGGAAAGCCTCATAGATCTGGAGGCCTTGCACGCAGCTCAACGTACTCTGTTGATTCATTCTCATGACGTCTCTATGCACACGATGGAGTATCGCTCGCCGTTCGTGTCCTGCAGGTTCAAGGCATCTGTGCAATGGTATAGGGCAGAGGGAGGGCGTCGTCAGCATAGATATACCATCGTACCTCATCAAAGGGAAGGAGTCGAATTGCCCGCTGCATTCCGCGATGCTCTTGACGAGCTTAGCAAAGATTGCGGCTCGATGGCAGAAGGCTGGGTCGGAAACAACAAGGGTGGCTACACCACTACACACTCGAAGGGTCTGCCTATAGTGTTCCGGCGACTGGATGACTTTATGCGCACCTCGGGCCAAGAAAGTGATGCTTCTACGAACAAAATGGAAAAGCAAGGAATACAAGTACCAGAAGCGAAGCCTACGTTGAACCGCAATCCTTCCAAGCAGAACGTACTCAGCCAGCAGAAGCCGAATGGTCAGACACAGCCGAAGCCTCAGCCAAGATCACAGCAGCAGAACCAGCCGAAGCAAAGTTACAAGCCCCAGGACAGTACAGCAAATCAATCACTGAAGCCCAACCAGAAGTCAGGTAAAACGAAGCATGAGCAGGAAATCATCGAACTCGACTAGAAATCAGCGGAGACCTGGAAAATGTATGCAGTATACAAAGGCCTTGGAAGTGGGGGGCCACATTGGTATTCGAAATATTGTAAAGTGGTTAAGCGAGATTGGAAAGACCATGGCAGTCATTTTCCCAAGAGACCTCGCCTCTATTGCTGAGGTGTTTGAGCACTGCGATGCGATTGGCACTGCTCGACACTTTGCATTTGATCCAAAATCAGGCGTCACCATGGGCTGCAAGCTCTTGACTAGGAGTCATTTGCGACTCAAAAGATGTACGCAGCATACCAGAATCTTTGTATTGTGGTCAGTCGTCAGGAATGAAGCACTCACATATTTGCTTGACAAGGAACGACCCCCAGCGACCATGGTCTTGAAGAAAAGCGAGAATCCATCCTCCCTACCGCTCTGTCCCGTGACTCTGGCACTGCCACAAGCACCCAGACAAGCGCCACGCGCGCCGATGCGAATTGATGCGATGGCTACTGTGATTATCTCTCTTGATTCCATTGACTTGGATGCTTCACAGATTACCGGAAGCGACCCTAGGGCACTGGTATAACCTTGCCTTCTACGGTGATTTGCAGCAACGGACGTGCAAGCAAAGCAAGATTTATCACAATGAAATAAACACACACACCCACCCACACACAAAACCACAAAGTAGTGTAGTATATGTAGTACCAATGAAACCATCAGTATATCATCATCATCGTCATCAACTTTCCTTTCTTTGCCTCGTATTAAACGAGGTAGTAATCTAGACATCAGCAAATAATAGCAATCACTCAACTCTCATGCCGACGAGATTATTCCTTCGTACCAATTCCAATTCTATTCCCTAGCTCATCGTACATCGCGGGTCCCCCAATTCTCCGAGGTCCATTTCTATATGAACGGACATTGGACTGTAATAAAGCCCTCGATTGCGGGGAGTTTGGGGGGAGATTATGGCGGCAGGAATTGATTACGGAGAAGAAGATTACGCTATAGCCTATCGGTAGACCTAGAAATGAGGTGATGAGGATGAGGATGAATAAGGTATTATCAATATTATTCGGTGAGGTTGTAATTGAGTGATGGAGGCTATTTGTATACTTCGCTAAAGACGGGAGCTAATTCTAGATTTAGTTCTAGCTCTATTTCCCTCCCGCTGGTGTGCTGTTTATATGTGTGGCTGGTGTTACACTCACACACACACAACATCACCTCACGTGCTTTGGGAGAAAAGGCAAACACTGGATGACATAACACAGATTCGATCAGATCATCCCAACATGGCGGACCTCAAGAAGGCTGGGTGAGATTCTCGTTCTACTTCTCCCTAGTTCCACGGGCACAGAAGGCTGGTCTAATCAATAGCAGCAAAGACGCTCCAACCAACCCGCGAGGCATCCCATATGCGCCCTTCGTCGACCGCGTGGAAGACTATGTCTCCACACGCGCAGACGTCGAAGGCACCCTGAAGAGTTTCCAAGAGATGATCCAGTGAGTGCTCCCTACACCGGCGTGCCGAAGAAGCATCTCTTTGCTAAAAACAAGCAACAAACAGAAAATACCAGTTCATGGAAGCCAACAACCAACGCCGCATAGGAGGCCTGAAAGACAAAATCCCAGACATTCAGAAAACCCTCGAGACTGTTCGGTTCTTGCAGAAGCGAGATGTCGATGTAAGTGACTTTGTCGGGAGAGGAGGGAAAGAAAGATTTCTTCAAGACACCCACGCTGACCAACCGCCACCATCATCAAGGAGGACGCCGAGCCCCTCGAGGCGACATTCGAGCTCAACGATACGCTTTTTGCGAAAGCCAACATCCATCGCACAGAAGAGGTCTATTTATGGCTAGGTGTATGTGTTTTGTCTATTTTCCCTACCTTGCCCAGTTTTCTCTCCCTTTCCCTTCTTTCACTCACATACACATACGCACCCCGCACACATATACCCAAAGGAAAGACCTCGGTCTCGTGCCAAATATCTACGTGAAGCTGCATAATGAAGCAGAAGCAGAAGAAGAAGAAAAAGAAGAAAAAAGACTTAACTAACTCCTCTCTCTCTCTCTCTTCCCTCAAAAAAAGGCCAACGTCATGCTCGCCTATCCCCTCCTCGAAGCCGAAGAGCTCCTCGTCTCCAAACTGGAAACCGCACAACAGAGTCTCGCCCACTGTGAAGACGACATTGACTTTTTACGAGAACAAATCACAGTAAGTTCAAAAAAAAAACCTGCATGCTTTTCTTCTATCTATCTGTTGTTTGTCTTATCTTTTTTAATCCCGACCGATATTTTTTTTTTCTTTCCATAAAATGTGGGGAAATCTGATAACTGATACTGATACTGATCTGATTTCTTTGTTGTTTGGATAGACTATGGAAGTTGCTACTGCGAGAGTGTATAATTGGGATGTTGGTCAGAGGCGGAAAGATAAATCTGGGACTGGGAAGGGAGAGGGGGAGGGGGAGGGAGATGAGGATGATGGGAAAGGAATTGTGGGGAAAGGGTGAAGAAGATGAAGAAGGAAAAGTGGTCTTCTTCTTTCTTTTTCTCCTCCTGAGAAGTAGAGAAGAACAGAAAGGAAACAAAAGGAAATGAAAGGAAAGGAAAGGTCCGAATTGGGACTGGTCGGGTGTTTTATCGCAAAAGATTTCAACTCACCAAAGAAAAAGTTTTGCATCGTACCTTTAGTCAGTCAGTCACTCGTCGTCGTTGTCGTTGTGGTCAATGATATGCTTGTAAGCAGCTTCATGTCCACTCGGATAAGCCTCTCCCAAGTAGTGACTAGTGGCTTGGCCAGGTAGTGAGTGGAGTGCTAGTAGGTATGATTTTGCTCCTACAACTCTTCTTTTGGGAGTTCAGTAACATCATGATATCACCTCATGAGTACAGGGAGATTATCGACATTAGTACGTAAGAAAAATCCCCCCTCCCCGGCACTGACCATGGAAAAAAGAATTAATAAAACTTGAGATCCAAACTGCATTTCGAATAAAGTTCATCTATCTATGATACTCAAGTAGCCAACTCTTTGCATCAAAATCGATCGAAATACCTAATTCTCCAACAGTGAGGTTATCTCTGAATTCTTTTTTTTTTCAAAAAGCAAAAACGAAAACACAACAAAACCAAAGCAAAAAGAAGGAAGAAAGAGGGAAAGAAAATGATGCTCGTAAAATCTGACTCCCACCACCACGTCGCTGGAAAGACAAGAAAAAACACACAACAGACATCGCCTGCAGAAATTCCATATTTCCCCTCACTCTCTCTCTCTTTAAATGATGTCTATTATTCGCTAAGAGGCAATATTGTGTGAAGCAGTTTTCGTGATAAAGTGTCTGCATCGCGAAAATGCTGCGCAGTCTTGCATCCATCCGCCGGCCAAGGCAGAAGAATGGGTACTACACAATGACATTTGTTCCTCACAATAGTCCTCTCGAGAGGGCCAAAGTAAGTGGGATGCGTGCGACACGGGGGAAGAAAAGAGATCATGCTCTCAAGGTCTCCAGTCGATTCCCTCGCGAATCAGCTTGCCGAGCTCCTTAGCATGGGGTTCCTTCATCATGCTGAAGTGGTGGCCGTTCATGACTCCGTTCTTGAAAGGTCCTGTGCACAATTGTGCCCAGCCGTTGTCACCAAAGTCTGTGCGGTGGTTGAGGAGCCACTTCATTGGCGCCGGGTCCTCATCCTCAGCTGGTGGTGGCCGTGGGTCGCCAGGGTTGCCTGCGACACCTTCTTTGCACCAGACTGCATATGTTGGGATGGGTCCTAGCGTGGGCTTGGGATCATACGCGGATAGTGATCGAATGGCAGCTGAGAAATGAGGTAGGAGCCACTTGGGAGTCTTGCTTGGGTCGCCAGTTCCGAGGAGGCCGATCTCGTTGAAGAAGATGTGGAGGCGTGCAGGTAGAGGGTCGAGGTTTACGGGGCAGGGCGAGTCAAGAAGCAGAAGCTTCTCAACTTTCTCACCAGCGGCCAGTAGTGCTTGAGCGACAGCGTATGCAATGACACCACCTGCAGACCAGCCTCCGATGATATATGGCCCCTTAGCTTGACGACGCTTGATCTCCGCAAGGTAGATCAGAGATGCGACCTCAATGCCACAGTCCCAGGTGTCAGGGTTCTTCATGAATGGACAATTGAGGCCATATGCAGCGACGTCTGGTCCGAGGTTGGGAATGCTAACATAGCTGGTCGCGGAGCCAGACCCATCAGGCAGAAAGAAGATCTTCTTGGTAGCAATCTTTGCATTGCCTTGCAGCAATACAGAAGTCGCGGCGGGGTATCTGGAAATGTCGGTCTTGTTGATAGCACCGAGTCTAGCGGAGACCTCGTTCATGTCAGTCTGTGTTGAGCTCTTCGCGGCTGATCGAGGAGCAGCAGCTGTTTTGGGTGCAGGTCGCATGCCGAGAGCGTTCTCGATGTCAGCCATGGTAGGATTTGTGGAGAGAAAAGTGCTGGGCAGATCGACATTGGTCTTTTCGCGAAGCTCGCCCAGAATAGTCAAGCTCATGAGACTGTCCATCCCAAGCTCTGACAAGTCAGCGTCGTCCGTGATCTCCTCGATATCGACTCCCATCTCTTGTGCCACAACATGGCGGGCAATCGAGACATCGCCAACTTCTGCTAGTGTATCGCGGGTAGGAGAGTCAGACTCTGGCTTGCCCACGATCGACGGAGCTGATGAAGCCGGAGTAGAAATGTCTTCCAGCGGGGTTGGCACATCGGTCGCTGGGTTCGAGTCGGAATCCGAATCCTCGTCGTAGTCAGGAGCGCTACTGCTGCTACTGCTATGGCTGCCACTCGAAGATGCATCGAGCTGAGCGAAGTACTTCTTCATCTCTCCAACGCTTGGGTACTCCGTGAACAGAGAAGAGCTGATCTCAATGTCCAGCTCCTCGCGAAAGATGGCCGAAATGGTCAAAGATAGTAGAGAGTCGACGCCCAAATTCTCAAAGTGAGCATCGTCTACAAGCTCTGCAACATCTACTTCTGTCTCCTTGGCCAGAATCTGCATGATCTTGTCAACAAGCCCACCAGATGGCTTCTTCGGTGGAACGACCTTCTTCGGCTTGGAAACAGACCGCGGAGTGGGGACAGCGGCTAAAGCTGGAGGAGCTGTCTTGCGGACCGGTGCCGGAGCGACCTTGACTGGAGCAGCAACAGGTGAGCGTGTCAAAAGTGGGCGAGCTGCAGGCTTGGATGCGATCGATGTTGGCGCTTTTGGCGCGGTTGACCCCTTGTTCGGTGGCAGGAAAGTGTTGAGTACACGGCGTGGGATCTGCTGGAACTTGATACCTTCGCAGATGGCAACGATCTCATCGCCTTCTAGGACGTAAACATCGCCTTTGCTGATGTTGTTCGGTTGTGGCAACATGCGCACGTAGTTGCGCAACCGCATGCCGGCAGTGAGGGGTTTGCTGAACTTGACAGCGCTCCAGCCGTGCGACACGTAGACATTTTGCTCCGAGTCAAGCAAATCAGTAGCATTAACGATGAATCCAGAGATGTGGCAGGATCCGTCGATGTGGTATGGTGAGCAGTAGAAGTCGCCATCATCTGGTTTGGTGGGGAAATCAAGGGTAGCAGAGGCTTCAGTAGTTTTACCATCCAAGACAACCTCTGACATCGCGCGATACCTCGAGTCGTAGTTGACAAGAGCCTTGAAGAGTTTGTATGCCATACCGCGCTGCACCTTGTGAGCGCCTCCAGTCATGGTCTTGGCAGTGAGCGTCTCGATTTGAGCGTTGACCATGAAGTTGACACGAGCCCATTCGTTAGCCCAGGCAGCCTTGTCTTCGTAGCGTACTATGCAGTGAGCGTGGTCTTGAATCTTCTTGCCGTCTGGCTGAACACTGCGGAAGTCGACCTTGACAGTATTCTTCTCAAGATCTGCAACTGCCTCCATCTCGACATGCTGGCCTTGAGCGGGCTGTGGGATCTGCGCAATCAAAGGTTTTGGTACTTCCATGTTGCTCACATTGAGGCCTGGCGTCTCGGTTCCTGCATGAACCTCCCTCCAGATGTAGTCACAGACTGTCATAGCCATATCGGCATACAGCGAGGATGGGCAGAGAGCAGCATTATTCACCAGATGACCACAGACGACCGGGTAGAGCTTGGAATCAGCCAGACTGGAGCGTATGATAACCTTGGCAGATGTCTCGCTGAATTCTTCGCTGATAATTTTCTGACAAGAAGTGGACAGTCGCTTAGCAGGAACCTCTACGACTGGAGCTGGCGCAGCAACCTCCTTCTCGCGGACGACCTCTTTGATTTGCGCTGCCTCGCCCTTAGTCAATGTCCAGTTGTTATGATAGTCGAGCCAGTACTTCTTGTTGTCGAACGAGTATGTTGGTAGTGTCAGTAGCTCTTGTGCATCATTAAACTCGCGGTGGAACTCGTCAAAGTTGATGTTGACACCAGCTGTGAAGAGCTGGCAGATGCTGTTGGAAATGGTCTTCCATGCGTCCTCCCCTCGGCGAAGGGATGGAGCTGCGACTGTAGCACCAATAGAAGCCTTGACCATGCCTGAGCAGACTGGATGAGCACCAACCTCGAGCCAAGCAGTCTTCTCGCTAAACACAGTTGCACTCTGACCACTGATCAAAGCAGACCAGAAGTTCACAGGTTCACGAGCGTGACGAGCAAGGTAGGTTGGGTTGATGATGCCGTCGTCGCGGATGACCTGACCCTCAAGGGGAGAGAGCACTGGGACCACGGGCTTGTTGAATGTCACTGCAGAAGCAACCTTGGTAAACTGCTCGAGGATTGGATCAACCTGAGCCGAATGGAATGCGAAAGGCACGTTGAGTTTAGTTGCCTTGAAGCCGCATCGAGCAAGGATTTCATTGGCAGTGCCGACAACGTCGCCACTTCCGCACAACACAGTCTCCTCAGGGCCATTGATACAAGCAATCTCGGTCATCTTAGGTCCGAGAGCTGTCCGAATAGCATCCGCACTGCCCTTGACGGCAAGCATTCCATGAGTGTGTGGAGTGCAGTCGCGCACTAGAAGCTCGGCACGACGCCCAACCAGGAGCACCATATCAGAAGCTGAGATGACTCCAGCGACATGGAGAGCGGCATATTCGCCCAAGCTGTGACCGACGACTGCAGCTGGAGTGATGCCCCACGAAGCCCACATGCGAGCCAAGGCAACCTGAATGCAGGCCATGCCTAGTTGCACCTTGACAGGCGACAAAGTCTGCACATCTGTGCCATCAAGGAGCTCAAGGAACGAAGGCAGCCCCTGTATGCGAGCGAGCTGATCAAGTTGGTCGATATCATCGCGGAAGCTTTTCAAATCCTGGTAGAGCTTTTGGCCCAAGCCTGTGTACTGAGAGCCTTGCCCGGTGAAGCAGAAGGCTACTTTGGTAGCAACCATTGGTACTGGGCTGTAGGTGTCCTTAACTTGACCTTGCAATGAGTCGACGAGTTTGTTGACATCGGCAAGAGAAAAGGCAACACGATAGTTGTGCTGAATGCGGCGAGCAGTGGTGGTGTAAGAGAACGACGTGAGCGTGGTGCCTGCATTCTCGCGAACATACTGCTGATAGTGGCTCAGGTTGCGCTTCAGCGATGCAATAGACCGGGCGGAGATGGTGATTGGGAGAGCGCTGCGCGGGTCCACGGCCTTTGGTGCCTCACGAAGTGGTCCATCCTCGATCAGCAGAGCAGTATTGCCACCAGCAGCAGAAAAGTTGTTCAAGAAAACTTTTCGCGGCGCAGCAGTCTTGCGTGGCCAGTCTACCTCTTTCTGTGAGATGTGGACGTTGCGGTCCTTGAGATCAGCAGGGAAGGTCTTGTTCATAACGCCCTTGATTCCTACATTGGCTGGGATCTTGTTGTTTTTCATCATCATCAGGACCTTGACCAGGGAGTTCACTCCAGATGCAGCTTCAGCGTGACCAACGTTGGCCTTGATAGCTCCAAGGTGGACGGTCTGTTCGGGTCGACGCTGGCGGTGACGAGGAGCAAAGACGTTTGTTACAGATGTCATTTCAATGCCATCACCAGCCTGGGTACCAGTGCCGTGCATCTCGACGTATGAGATCTCGTGAGCATCGACGCCTGCGTTTGCAAGTACTTGCTTGTACAGAAACTCTTGTGCGCCAGCGTGCGGGTGAGTGATTGACACTGCCTCGGCCGAATGGTTGGTCGCCGCGCCGAGAATGCATCCAAGAATGTTGTCCTTGTCCGCAACTGCATCCTGGTAGCGCTTGAGTATGACGGTACCACAAGCATCACCACGACAATACCCATCGGCATCATTGTCATAGGTCTTGCAGGATCCAGTCTTGGACAAGAATTGTCCCTTGGACAGGCCAGAGAAAATATCCGGGTTGGTCAGAACATTGAGACCTCCAGCACAGGCAGTATCACAGTCACCTGCCCACAGAGATGTGCAGGCAAGCTGAATAGCAGCAAGCGACGATGAGCAGGCAGTATCGATAGAGTATGATGGGCCGCTGAACTTGAAGTAGTAGTTGATGCGACCAGGAGCAAAAGCGCGCACGCCACCTGTGATGAAGTAGGTGTCGACATTCTCTGCTGCGTTGATCTCACGCCAATCATCAGATGTCTGGCCATAGAAGGTGCCGATGCGGTTGAGCTTGGTGGATGTGGTACGGTTGGGGACGTAACCAGACATTTCGAGCGCTTCGTACGCAGTAACCAAAGCAAGACGGCCCATAGGATCGGTCTGGGCAGCCTCGCGAGGGGACATGTTGAAGAATCGAGGGTCGAAAAGACCTGGTTCGTCGATGAAACAACCAAAAGGCGTGTGGGACTTGTTCTTGCCCTTTCCAGAAGGATCGCAGTGAGCATCGGCATCGAAGCGATCGGCTGGAACCTTTTTGTGTACATCAAGTCCCTTCATAAGCAAATCCCACAGAGCTTCGTGGTTGGCAGAGTTAGGGAAACGACCTGCCATGCCGACAATGGCAATCTTGTCGTTCTGTGTCCGGCCATTGTATTCAGTGGACTCGGTGAAGGCAGACTGGTCAACGACAGACACTTCGGTTTTACCACCAGCCTTGAGAGCGGTCACTAGGCTGTTTGCAATGTTGCTGACTCCCAGGGCGTAGATCTTGGCAGGAAGTTTGTTGGCGGCCATTTGCGAAACGACCTCTTCGAGCAGATAGTCCCAACGTACGGGACACTGGAGCATCTCGCCAAGAGCGATCTTGGCGAGTTCGAAGGAATTCTCAGCCACAATCGGCTTTCCTGTCGCTGCGGAGTGTACCAGAGCAGAGGGAACATGCTTCTTCAGTTCGAGACCGACATGACCAGAAAGGATGCGCTCCAGGTCGGCCTCGTGGAAAAGATGTTGAGCATGATACGGGCCATAGATAGGAATCGCGACGCGATGGTTCTGCGACAGACCACTCTCTTTGAATAAGCGCTCTAACGTGGTCGGGGGTCCGGAAATAGTGATTGCCATGACAGATACAGCACTAATATATGCTTGGTTCGATAGTGGAATGCCTTTTTCTTCATGAAAAGCTGACAAGGCCAATTTGGCATCCTCCTGCGAGGTACCAGTGACAATTGCTGACCAAGGTGTATTCTCTTGACCGGGCTGCGCGAGCACTGAGCGAATGCCATCAACCGCAGCGCCTGAGCGGAAGGCCACGCGGACGAAGTCCACGCCGAGCAAAACAAGCTCATCGATGGTCTTAGCAGAGACCACGGCTGCGGCTGCAAGCAGACCAGTGCAGAGACCCAGAACACGGGTATTGGAAGTGGCGGGCAGCTCATCCGGGTGCTCAGAGAAGTATCCAATGTAGTGACCAAGTTGAGCGATTGTCACTAAAGCAGACTCCAACATTGGCACCTTCTCGCCTTTTTGATAGTACGCCTCCACTAGGCTAGTCAGAGTCAAGAAGTCTGGCATAGCGTCTCGTTGACTGCGTGGCAGAGAACGTGTCTCCTCTCGCAATGCCAGAGCAGATCGTTGGACGAAGTTGCTGACCAGCACATTGTCACGGTGGAGCGTGACTTTGTGAAGTAGTGGATATTGTTCGGCGGTCTGATCACCGAAGAGAAGAATGTTCGACATAGTGGCGTTGTTCAGGCTGCTCTCGGGGGGAAGCTCGATGTTCGAATAAGTATTAAGCTTCGTTTCGTCGTGGGCGTATAGGCTTCGATTAGGAATTAGGAATCAGATCTGGATTAGCTCAATCGTGGTGGCTAGACACGAAAGGCGGTGGTTCCGGGAATGACGAGCGCGGAGCTGTTGATCAAAGTGAACGATGCTGAGTACTGCATATATTTATGAAGGTAAGGAGATATTGAGACGGAAGGTGGCTAGACTATCCGTGGTACTCAAGTATTGTCAAGTTCCAGGTGGACATTTGATCAAGCCGTACTTCCTACCAGTATGTATATGTGATGGAGCAAGGGTCCCTCGAGCGTGCTTGATTACTTGATATCTACAAGGAATGTCGTCCGATTGTGGATCTGCATCGGGCGCCCTGCTGTGTCCTTGGTTGCCAAATAGAGATGCTCGACAGTGCTCATCTGGAAGCAGCGCTAGAGCTCCTTCGCAGGGCATTGTGAGCACAATGCAGGATCCCATCCATACCCGAAGATGGGGATAAGCAGAGGCCAGACGGTGAGGCTATTGTTAGACGACCTTGGATTGGGAGCTGGTGGCATGTGTTGTTTGCAAGACGAGATGAAGTCACGAAATTTCGGCTCTCCATCGTGGCCGGTACCAAGCCACCGGCGCGCCAGACAGACGCACAGCCCGTGCAATGATGACATGCCTTCAGAGGTGCTTCTGGTGCAGGCTCACGCGTGGACCGAGTCCGAAGGGATGGCTATCTGTGTCTATGGCGCAGCAGCATGAGAACTTGCAGCGTAGACTCCTTCGGAGAAGAAGGCTAAACATGGATCTCGGTTAGATTGAACCAGCGGGTGTATGCCACTTAGCACTGAGCGCCACATATGTGTTGCACGGCGGCTGAAGCACCTCACTCTCTGCCAATCACCATGGAGTTCTGCCGCAGGAGTGAACTGGCACATGTTCCCGCTGCTGATTCTGAGCACTGCTGTCCCATACATGTAGCCCTAACAGGGCCGCATGTCCTTCTCTTGCTGTTGGCGACCGCGCCCGCCACTCATCGGCTGATGCTGCAGAGATAGCTGATGCCATGTATGATCTTGAATGGCCGGGACCTGCTCGTCAGGCGGAGTATAAGCAGATTGTCCAATTCGGGCAGATGTCGTGTTTCAAGCTGAGAATGAGATTTGAGAGATAATGTTGAAATAAACAAGCCCTGGCGACTTGCTATGGCTGAGGTAATTCAGCTCGTGGGGAAGTGCGGAGGGCGCCAAGCCAAGACGCTTGGCCGCAAGGAGCTGCCCAGGACGCCCAATCCCACCACATCTCCCTGTCATCAACCTCCAGACATGGGTCCTCCTCCTCCTCCTCCTCCTCCTCTTCCTCTCCTCATCATCACCAGCTCTTCTGTGATGCTTCAACGTCCAACACCTTCACTTCAGTGTCTGCGCCAAGACAGCATCGCTATAGTCTTGGGTCGACGCGGTTCTCCGAACGCCACTGTCGAGCGCTCCACCCGCCGCGACTTGTGCGATCCACTTGGACTCCGAATGCTGTGCAACTGCGACACCTTGTTGAACATCCATGTGCTTCTACGACTTACTGCCGAATCGGGTCTTTTGCAGAGACGTTGATCTCCAGCCCGAGAACAATCGGCGGCGGCGGCGGCGAGCCTCTCGCGTGCGCCTGAACAATAGCTCCAAACATGCGTCTGCCACGCTGTACTTAATTCTCCGATCCGTCAGCTAGCCCCTCGGCCGCCATTTGAGGACCATTGGGACCGCAAGATGGGAGAGGTCATGAGCCAAGAACGTGGATATATGTACTCTGGATGAAGATCGACTACATGTAACTCACCATGGTCCACTTACCAGCGCTACTGTGTGTAGGGAAGCAGAGTCACGGCGTGAGTATCGGGGTCCCAGATTGGGGCCATGGTTTAGCGTACCTGCGAAGTCGCTCATACAGACCACAAGGCGATATGAAGGCATCATCAATCTATTTCAAGTCATCTGGTACGCGAACGTCTAAGCTGTTGTGCTGACAGTGCGGCGTAGCAGTCGAGTATCGAAGCTTATGCACTACCACTCTCAAGCGAGACCGCTTTGGTGCCAATGAGTTCGAACTTCTTGCAACTCCTCTAAAGAGATATTGCCACAGCGCTTGCTGCTTGACCTACTTACTGTAACTGTATGCTCGCGGGTCCTGGACCTCGTGCATACCGTATCTACGTGAACGCATCATGGAAGTTCGGGCACAAGCTATCACATGTAAAGTGGAGCGCTGCATTGCACTGTCAGCCGCTCGACGCTTTACTGCATCTTCGTTCGTGCCCAAGCTATGGTATTCGGGATTAACACGGATGCCGTGCAACGACACACTCTGCCACTTGCACACGTGTTGGAACACTCCTTGCTTGCCGTGCTGCAACGATAATCGCCTGCAATGCTTGAGCTTGGAGCTGGTCTGAGCTTTTCACGTTGAAGAATATGCCAGATGCTCAAAGGCCCTTATCACTACGACATTGAAGCGACAGAGATATGCCAGAATACTCTGTGCAATTTCCTGATCAAGGATTTCTACTGCAGTCCTTCATGCGCAAAGTGTCCGGTTCGTGATACAATCGCCGGTCTGAACGTCGCTCGGCTGGACACGATGGTCAATCTCGGGAATTGGCGACGATGGGACAACGCAGGTCTGCGGAAGCCAATCGTAACTCGAAGGCAACAGCGTTATGCATATCGTAGGCGTCCTCAATCGTCAAGCGTATTCACATTGTCAACAGACCAGGTCGATCGCTTACGGAACTGTTGAATATTGGTCAAACAACTCCTTCCAGACGGCGTGCTGACAATGTATTTCGAGCAGTCATCGGGATGCCTATGCACGTTATCGGCTCCTTCGCCTCAAGACCTGACTTCATCCAGATTCGTCGCACATGATTAGCAATCGCAGCCTGGTCCCTGGACCTCTTCACGACACATCGGGTTCTCTCATCATGTGAACGGCACAGTCATGATCGCAAAGCACAGATAGCTTTGGCACGCGACTCTTGCCCATTGATGTGCACGAGCCGTCGAAGGACTTGGGCAATGTAGAAAGAGGGCCATTTGCCAATATTGAATCCGCCTAGAACGGCACACTGATTCTCTAATTGCATTGCAATGCTTCACCGCTGCTTTAATCGCATCAGACGCTGCAATCCAAACAGGGTCGCTGGCGTTAAGCGCTGCTGACGCTGCTACGGCTGCTGCTGCTACAGATCTGTGATAGTGTGCAGCTTCTTTACGAGAAGATCGTTGATTGAGGTTACCTTATAGCAGCATTTCGATAGAAAACAGAAACGCTTCAGGGCCGAAGAAGAAATCAGCTCGGAAGCACCGTGCCGACTAATACGATGATGATGATATCCCAAGAACCAGTAGTGACTCTGATCACACGCAGAAAGTTAAGTAGGTAGGCAGTCGATATTGCCCCGATCTGCGTGCATACCGATCGTCCAGAAATTGCAGCTCCCACCCAAAGATAAATACCTTACGTGTCGGTTTCAGACTCTGCCTTATTAGCACATCCAAAAGGTTTTCTGGGTATATAAGTTCTTCTGTTTCACACCGATGCGGCAGGGAATGTTTCTTTCTTTCAATTTGTGCTTTTGCGGCGACAAGATACACTTGAGGGGGGTCCCTGGTGCGAACGATAACCGTGCTAGAATATTGTCAAAGCGTCCACGAATTGCCGAGAACCGCCTCGGCACTCTGCCCGATGCCGATAGTTCTAGTTCTATACTAGCTTCTGACCGTTGGCTGTCAGACTCCAGCGCTACAGCTGTCATTATTGTCATGGCATGTCTCAGAAGACAGAAGCACCTTCGTCAGTCAACTTGCTAGCTCTGTCATCACAGGGCAAATTTTCTTTTCGCAGGAATGATTGGTAACTGCCAACGTGTATCATATGGCTTCTAAACCGACAAGGAAAGTGTTGTCGATGCATTGCAGATCCGTCTGACCAAATTTGGACCGAGACACAAATCCCTGACTGACTGGTTGCGACATGATCGACATGGCGACACCGATTGCGAATTTTCTTGGCTCTCTTCATGCCATGGGTAGGTAGTTCTGGTCGATAGTTTGGCTGATGTTTGAGAACAGATGAAGCTTCAAGAAAGGTTGTATATGAAGCCAAGCATACCTTGCATCTACTGTGTTCAACCAGTAATCAGTTGCAACCGCAGTAACGAAGACGAAGCCCGGCGTTAGCGAAGACGTCCGGCGATTCCATGCTGCAGCTTTTCACTGAGCCATCGAACACGGACTCGCAGACGTCGTTGATAATCTGGACTGGTGGATAGCGCGGCACGCCAACATTATCGAGGCCACGCTTCGCCAGAAATCATTAGCGTATAGCGACTTCTTCTTCCAAAAATCTTGCCGGCAACACAAGGCGCATGCGTTCGCAATGATGTTTGGCGACACCACTCACTCCAGCCCGAGACCCGAGGTGATTCAGACGAATGCTCCGAGATGTTCGGTATTATGGCCATCCATCAGCGTCAACACTAGAAGCTCATGTGTGTGGTCTCGAGCATCAATCCTGCTTATGCTTACGATGTAGGGTGCCACCGCTCGGACTCTTGTTGCGATGCATCGAATGATGCTGAACTCGATGGAAGATGATTTGGTGAAGAAGAATGTCACACTGGCGGTAGGTCAGACGAATTGCTGGTCCGCCATTATTAGAATTCAGGGTGGCTGAAGGTTGTAGCTTTCATGCAAGTCATCGAAGGCTCGGGACGCAGCTGATTGTTACACTCAACCTGAGTGTAACAGAAGTTGTCGACAAGGATGTCCTGACATTATGCTGAGCTTCAGCTTGTCTTTTTTACACTTCGATGCCGAAATTCTCGAGACAGTCTCAATTCCTCACGATCCCAAATACCAGGCAACAGTGTGCAAAGAAAACCGGCAATGACGTACTGGCAGGTTTGTGGCATCTCAGATCTAACCCCCAGGTACATGTATCGCCATCAACAGAAGAAACGCAGTCTCTCACTTGACGATGGAAGTGATTACCTGGAATCTTCGTGTATCAAAAGAGGTCGTGCCAAGACTCTTTGGACCAACCTTGAAAGCACGCCGCTTGCTGACAATAATAGCGCATCATGACCAGTATCACATGCACCTGTATGGCTTGACCAGTGGCTAGATGTCCAAGCTTCGGCTTTTGAACTTGTGAGCTGGAGTTGACTCTCAGACCATCGCCATTCGACAAGAATCATTTGGCATCGTACGTGGCATACGTGCAGGCTGAATGGGATAAATCTCGATCAAGAGTCCTCGCATACGGCCAGATGTCGATGCATACATAGGTAGGCACCTCGTGGCTTGAAGTAGATCAAGCTGAAGCGTACGACTTCTGGGGATGTTGTATGACTTGAGAGGAGTAAGGACTTCGTGTTGGCGACTTTATCGTTATGGAGGTCATATGACACCAAGCAACGCTGAGCGCGAAGCAGCGCAGGGCTCAACCACAAGAGGTGCATCCTGCCCGCTCGGAGGCAGCGATAATATCCTTGCTCGACTGCGGCATTCCTCTTGAATGCTCGTATGCGCTGTTGGCAGCAACGACTGGCTTTGCTTCCTGTCATGTCCATCATGCTGGTATTATGGTGAGTCAACCACAGCATAGATTAAGCAGTATGATCCCGAGCCAGAGGCTACATGTGCATGTACTCCCGATGGGTCAGCGACGTGGCACGTCATCGCTGACAGAGACTCAAGGAGCATTCTTGATCCTGCTACATGGGGGTCGCATGGGCAAGTGCCCTGTGTCACTTCGTATCTTTCTCGAAGAGGT
This sequence comes from Mycosphaerella sp. Ston1, assembly GCA_000504405.2. Classification (NCBI taxonomy): domain Eukaryota; kingdom Fungi; phylum Ascomycota; class Dothideomycetes; order Mycosphaerellales; family Mycosphaerellaceae; genus Mycosphaerella; species Mycosphaerella sp. Ston1. The sequence goes on from AWYF02003197.1 coordinate 24,104, forward strand.
GGAGATCACCGAGCGATGGCCACATGAGTTGTGCGTTGCGCGTGAAAGGAGTCGGAGGAACAAGTATTTTCAGACCCACGCTGCATTGTCTGTTTGCAGAGCATCTGGTGCACCATCGGTATCCAGACTTTGCAAAACTTTGACAGCGGCTCCTCGCAGGGTAACAGTCACCGGGTATGCAGTATGTGCAGTATGCATGCTACCAAACTAGAAACGAAGGTATCGATCGATTGTTTGGAGAGAATGCTGACATTCGTTGTTGCCTTGAGGCATGTGTAGTCTTGATATGATGTTTGATAGATAACCACCAAGGACGACGCCCTATCATCCGGACAGTCTTGCTGAGTTCGTCTTAATGCTCGGGCTGAATACGAGCGAGGTGTCATTACACCGGTTATAAGCTGCAGCTCAAAAAGCCACAAGGAGACGAGACGAATGACGTCTGCAGAATAGAGGCGAGTTTTGGGTAGCTTAGCGCAAATGCGGAGAATTGCCTCCGTTGATAGCATTCAGCTGCTCACGAATGCCACGAGGATCAAGTGGAATAATCACAGCTGCCTGCACTCTTTGCATTGCCGAGCGCCCTTTCGTCTTCCTGCCACCATCCGCTCGGCTATCAGAAGCTGAGCCAATGGGTTACTACCGAATGATTTCTTGGGCCGGTGTGGACCTCTGAATAGAAGCCCAGTTACTGGTTTCACTGACCGTCACGTCGATACTCATTTACCACGTGTCGGTCATGGTAGCATCGATGCTATGCTGGTAGCTTTCGAGTGATGCACAGCATAGCGACTGTCGTGCCTTTACGAAACTCAGTGCGCCCTTGATGAGTGCCTGTCCGGGACGCTCACGCAATGGTCTTCTCCAAGAAAAGCGTGCGGTGTCGAAGTTCATGCGTACCTTCGCGGAAGTAATCGGTTTGCCCATCGATCAGCAGAGAGTGGCGGGCCTCGGACTGCGATTGGCGGATATGGTACCAACGACGCAGTACTAGACATAGTTCAAGGTAGTTGTCATGCGTGCGGTGGAGAGCGGTATGACCTGTGCATGATGGCCAGCTCAAACCAAGAAATAGCGAGAGCTGACGCTGTTGAGACTACATGTAGCCAGCCCTCCCGTCGTTTGTGGTATCTGCAGATTAGTGCAGGAAGCACTGAGTCAGCGGCGGAAATTTTGCGCATTGGCGAGATCCATGAGAGAGAAAGATTCTGCCATCGGCATGGATCAGCTTCATGACACTCTGTACGTTAGGCAAACCGCTTGTGCTGGAGGTGATGGCACTGTCGTAAAGCCGTCGGCGCGAACTGGCGTAGCAGATCAATAGAGAATTTCCTCCGCCCTGCACGAGGTTTCCATACGAGGGAGACAGTGGTGTGTGATTTGCACTCAGCGGTCATGTTTGGTTGGCTTCGGATGTGTGATGAGTGAGGAGTAAAAAACGAATGAAGGTAACACGGGTACATGTACCTCAAGTATTTCTCGGCAACGGGTAGGATAAGGAACGGCGCGGCACGGCACGGCTGACCCCTCTTTCGGGCCTCTCGGCAACGGCGGTTGGGCGGGCAGTCGAGAAACTCCCGAGCCCGTCCTGAACCTTTGAACACTCTTTCTCCATCTCACACGACTCCGTTTCACATCTTGCCTGCAACTCCGTCACACGCTGCGATGCCCACGTTCACCAGACATCAGCGCGAGGTTTTGGTCAGCACCAAGGCCACATCGCCATGAGGAGGATCTTGGGCCAGACCGGCGCCGAAAACACTGGAGCGATGGCGATTGGCGGCGCCCTGATTACTGCGTAGACGAGCTTGTGCGGCCCCAGCAGGATGGATGCAGCAAATATGCAGGCCTGCGCCAATCTCATCGTCGTGGGCTTGTGAGGGTCCTGCAACCCTTGTCCCTCCAGACCCGATCGCGGCTTGGATACTACGGTGTATGCCCTTACAGCTCTTTTTCAATGCGATTTATGGCATGCGAGCCGGCCACTTGGCAAACGAAACTCAATCTGAATTTCAAGGTCAAGCGCAACGTTTACTCTGGGATTCTCTAACGCGAGCCAAGCCGACACAAACAAGCTCTGACGCCATCGATTCGGAAAAAGGGCGTGCCTGTGTTGACGATAATACACTGGACGAGTTCCTGTCAGCATACTCATGTACCTCGAACAGGTACATTGGAGGGAACATCAGAACTTCCGGCTCATGGCAAGCCAATAGTCCCTGAGTCAGGCTGGGTGCTCGATCCACCACATGTACCCCCCAAAAAGGGCGAATGTGATGTGGTTTCGGTATTAAGCCCGTGTACCGTTCCAGGAACCATAACATCTTCTTTAATAAGCAAGGACTGATCATCGGTCCTCCACAGCCTTCGTTACGCTGTACATATATCGAAGTTTGAGGGCTCGATGAGCAACGCCGTTCTTGAAACACGAACACTGACGATGAGCTGGCAAAGTTACTGGCTGACAGGGTTGCAATCAGAATATCAAAGATTGTTAAGCACGTCCGAATAGACGCGAGCTATTCAAGCTCTGGGTGATGCGAGAAGCATGTCGCAGAAATCGACGCTAATGCAAAATGCCAATTGTTCGAGATCGGAAAATAGCATTACGCTCTCACTTCTAAGTGGTGATTGAGGTGGCTGCACCCGTTCTCTATCGGCCATAGAAAGCCACCTGCTGACAACGTGTGTTTTGACTTGTTTGTGCCCAAGGCACTGCCGCTTGCGGGTTGCTAAGCAGGAGTCGGACTTGAACATGCAAGCTGACGTGGAAGTCGACGAGCTGCTTGAGATAATTGAGGCCAGATTCAGCGCCATATGCAACAGCGCCAAGGCGTAGTGGTTCAAGCGAGGGCAGTGTCTGCGCTGGAGAGATGACCGCACTGCGAGCCCCACGGCCAGGATGCTGACTCGATGACAGAAGCATCAGATAACTGGGGAACAACATCCACAGCGCCTTTGCTCGATGCGTACTAGCACAAGGGCAATGATATGGATTGAGCCATGCCCGCGCAGTTGTGCGGTGCACGCCGTCTTGCGCAGTCGGGACGACCGCGTGGCAGGAGGACGCTGTGCTGGGTCGGGAGTGGGATACTACGTTCCACGATTGTCGAGCCATGTGCAAGCATCTCACAACCCGATTGATCTCGTGCAGACTGCGGTGCGAGTTCGGCGTGTGCAACGTCGCGAGTGCGCTGGCGCCTCCCAGTCGTGGATGTGGATGTGTTGAGAAGCCGCGGCTGCGAGCACAGAGACAATGCGTTTACGCATTCGGGACAGGGTCGTCGCCTGCACGCCTCTTTAGGCGTTCAATGCAGCCCTGCTATGTCGCTGCTGCAGCCAAGCATCTCGCCCATGTCGGCGTGTGGGTCGCAGCCTATCTCCAGACACTCAAGCTTGGACACTCTTCTGACTCTGGTGGCTGACGCGATCCTTGTACATTGTAGTTCTATACAGTACACTACATTGCTGGGGTGTCCGCCTCCACCGTGCATGCAGGGAACGCAGGCCCCCTGGAACCGAAGGCGAGTCCTGTGCTCTCTGGTGCTGCCGCTGCTGCGTCGTGCTTCTCGCGCATCCATGGACGGCGATGGGTGTTGACGACACGGGCGTGCGTGATCTACCACTGGCAGAAATGCTCCGACAGGTCAGCTCGAGCTGGATCCTGGTACCACCAGTCGTCGCCAGAAACAGCAACACTCCAGATATCGCTGATGATGAGTGACGAGCTGAGGTTGCGCTTAACCCTATCTCTAACAAGGCTCATGTCAGACGTGCATCGCCTGCCGCAGGATCATCAACTCATGAAATAAACGGATCTGCAGCTGAAGCACGAGGCTCCAGCCTATACTCTGTCTGCCCCACACCTCTCCTCCACGCCTGGGCACCTATACTGCCGCTTATTCCTGTCGTTGGCGTTGTGTCATATTTGGATGGACTTCCCGACGTCTTTCCTCGGGCTCTTCTCTTGCATTTCTCCGCCCAGCTTCGTCAATCCTGGAACAGCTGCAACTACTTCAGCAGATTACCATAGCCACTCACGGCCGTCATGGTTTTTTGCACATACTGCGGACAGTCCTTTACGAGGGACGAGCACCTCGAACGCCATATCTTAACGCGTACGCCAACACCCACCTCACCACATTGGCCTTGACTGACCACCCCCAGACACTAATGTCAAGCCCTTCAAATGTTTTACTTGCCATATGTCCTTCGCAAGACGGTCAGTCGTCGATTCTGCCCCAATCATTGACTAGACTAACCCGTGGGAAGGGACCTACTGCAGCGACACTACACCGTGCATGGCAAGGACCAAACCGGACAACATGAGATACCAGCTGCTGCGGGGATGATACCGAAGTCCGCAGGGAGAACACCGATTGCATGCAGCAACTGTGCGAAGACGAAGACAAAATGCGATAAGAAGTTTCCATGTTCGAGGTGCGCAGGACGGAACTTACGATGCACATTGCGGCCGACAAGGCGTGTATCGAAGAATGCAGCCCGTGTTGGAGTGACTGTAGAAGGTGCAGTTGCAGTACCTCAACCGAACTCGGAGAATCACGCTCAGCCTCAGCAGCAAGAGCCTCAGCAACAAACTGCAGCGCCAGTCCCCACAGACAGCCCGCAACAAGGTCCACAGTCAACGAAAACGGCGAGCCCCAAAGGAGTCATGAGCTCGATTTCGGAGGAACATCACGCTGAACCTAGTGTTGATGGACCACCCACGCAGTATGCTGAACAGCCCACCAGCGGTCCCATGCCGCCGCGCTCTTTTTCGCCTCAGATGCAAACACCTGGCTTCATGCAGCACACACCTCTGTCAGGATACGCCGAATTTGCGAACAATATGGGCAAGGATGGCTCTGACGACGACTCCAGTCCCCGTTTCATGTTGGATTGGAGCCAAATGCAAATGCCGATCGGCTATGATGGACTGGTACAGCCACACATGATCATGAATGCAGATATTGGATTCGACACAACCATGCTTTCAAGCAGTGATGCGATGCTGTCCATACTACCTGATGTGGACGGCGGCATAGGCTCTCTTGTCACGCCTCTCGAGACACCGAAAATCCAGGGTGCTTTTGCGGACCTTGAGCTCGGTGGTTCTACAACGGCAATTCCGTCGCAACATCGGCAATCTATGGTGTCGATGCCGTCGTCACAATCGATGCAGTCAAATCCTTCGACGCCTCCGTCAGATACGAATGGGGAGATATTCGAGATCATTCAGGCCCAGGATGCCTGGTCAGTGTTCCAATGTACGCCGGTCCTGCCTTCTTCAGCTTGTCCTAAAACGGCAAAGCGAAATCTTGAGCGACTGGAAGATACGCTGCGGAATCACGAAGGGTGGGCAAGTTGGAGTCCCTCGTGGGATGAAGCAGATCTTGAGGGTGGTGACCACTTGACGGTGATGCAGCTTCATGAGAGTACCCGAGACAAGTTATTGGCCATCACTCAAAGCTTTCTCCACAAGGCGCTCGAGATACACAGAGAAGGTGACAACCGTAGGTCCTCTGGAACTGGATATCACAGTCCAAACTCGTACTATGGCTCGAACTTTGTGCTACTGCCGCCCGCTCGCGTCCTCGAGTACTTTTTACGATCGTACTCAAACAGTTTCGAGCGCTACTACCCTCTCACATCGCGCGGTGTCCTGGATGCGAATGAGTTGCTACACTGCTATAATGACCGGGCCGCAAGTCTCCTTGTGCTCATGATGATCGCTCAGGGAGCCATGAATATCTCCTCGACTGAAGCACGTCTCCTGACCGGCGGCTTGACCGAAGCGTGCCGCATATCATTATTTGATCTGATCGAAAGGAATATCATCATGTCTGGAGACCCAATCGTGCTCCATTCTGCTCTGCTGTTCATCGTCCAAGCTGCTTGGAGCGGCGACAAGTGGCAAATGGACATTGCAATGGGACAACGCGGCATGTATCTTGCCATGCTGCGACATTCAGGTATGCTGGACAAACCTGTGCCGTCGACCAGCGTCAATCAGCATTCTTCCAGAGATCAATTGTGGCAGGAGTGGATCCGCAACGAGTCGAAAAGCCGGCTGATATACTCGTGGATCATGGTAGACCAAGATATGGCCCTGTTCCACGATACTGCTCCGCTCTTCACTGTATCTGAATTCGCTGCACCTATGCCAGATGCGGATCGGTTGTGGCAGGCGAAGAGTGCTGTCGAATGGTCCTCTGTTTTCGAGCAGGTGCATGAATTCTCCGGCGGCTACTCTTCAGTCGGTTCTGGAGCTCGTCCGTCATCGCTTCGCGATTTGTTTCGCCACTTCCTCGACGATGAAATGGTCCCGTTGGGTATCGAAATGACGCCTCTGCATTTACGCTTGCTCCTGCATCCACTGCAGTCGCTGGTCTGTCAATACAGTCAACTACTCAGCTGTTTCTCCGAGACTCGTTCGAGTCGGAGTCAGGGCCAGACGAGAGCCGTCAGTGCGTCGTCCACCAGGCACCGGCTAGAAGAAGTGCAATCATTGCTTGGGAGATGGTTTGACCTTGCCGAGCGATATCTCAGGGCCAATCCATTATGTCCCATGATGCAGACCAATCTCATCATCTTCCACTTGATCAGCCTCAATGCTGTTACCAACTTTCCAGAGATCGAGAAGCTTGCCCGACGAGAGGACTTTGACGGAACGTACCAGCAGCTGGTCTGGACGCACAAACGATGCATCCACGATGTCGAGGAAGCCATCTATCACTGCGGTCAAGTTCTTCGCATTGTGCGAAGCATGTCTGGGGGCACTCGGCCTCCATGGTGGGCGGGAGCAATCTATCGCGCTGGTCTTGTCCTGTGGACTGATAGCCTGACACACAAGGAACAATCGTCGCCTCACAATAACGGCATGTTCCCATCTGTGCCAGGTCCGTCCTTTGCAATCGATGCCTTTACCGCGGATCATCCGCTCATTGTACGCTACTTGACGAAGCGCGAGGGCGTGCCTTGTGTCACGAAGCGTGATGGCTCGCAAATGAGTCTCGATCGAGCTTATCCGGTCCTCCAGCACTGCATCGAACTGATTGACGAGGGCACATCCAACCGTTTCTCCGATGGCGTACGATCGAAGATTGACAAGCTTGCTAGGGGCTAAAAGCAATACTTGATGAGCTTCGGTCCCGACTAAGTCTGCATGTCAGATGAATGTGTATGTGAGCGAGCTCCGCACCTGTTTAATCGTTGTCGCGTATAGCGGCATTGTTGCATGCGTAATAGTATTCGTTTTTTGGTGTGAGTCGTATAAGCGTGGGCGTCTGGGACACAGCAGCAACACCAAGGGTAGAGCAGATTGCGAGCCTCTGCCGGAGCGGGCGGCGTTGGGGTGAGCGCAGCCTCACGAACGCATCATCATCATTAATGTGTTTTGTCGTTGCGAAAAGCGCAAGAGTTTAGAAAGGAACAGTCGAGGACATTTCTTCTGCTATATACAGCCGAATCCAAGACCGAGAGAGCGAGAGAGAGAGAGAGAGAAAGCTATTCTTCGAATCCCGCAACCTGTACATGCCGGACAACACCACCCCCACCGACAGACCGTACTCTAGCAAATCACGGTTCTCCTCACTTCACTGAGGCCTCTTCTAACCAACTAACTAGCTAGTACGTCCGTACCTCCTGTCCCAGACTTTTTTCTCCTCATGCGCTCCAGGATCGCTTGCATTGACATCAGGTGGTGTCATCGGACTTTCTCCTGCGTCAGCCGTTAATCTGAAAATCGTGGAGTCGAACTTATTGTTCTTCACCCTGAGGAACTCCCTTGTCCTGCACAAGACTGAATTTCGCCGAGGACTACGGTATAGGATTATTTTCTTTGCTGTAGAAAGGCGGCATCGGCTCTCGACAACACCATCGTTGTGCATTGACCAGATACGAGAATGTCTGGCATGTGACACCCGCCCGACAGACGGCTTGGTTGTATAGTTTCTACGTGGGGTTTATTTCTCAAAGGTTGTCATGGGTGTTTCTCTCTCTGAGTGATGAAGCTGTTAATTGACTTCAGTCTCGTGATGAATTACATGTATGTACCAACATACGAGTCAGCGAGAATGTCAGCAAATTCAATCAGCTCAACTTGACACCCGTTAACTGTCGATGAGTCAAGTCAGCACAAAGGCTGAAAGATACTTTGCAGGGGGGGATTCGCTGCTGATTTGATCTGTTGATCCCAACTCTTATCAACTTCTGCAACAAAGTATCCCATCTCCTCCTCGGGAAATACCCACAACCGCCTCTGCGAAATTGAACAGTGACAATGTGAGAAAGCATGTCGTGATGCCATATATATCGTCGACATATTATCCCACGCTTCTCGCACTCCAATTCCACGCACGAAAAAAGTCCGTCGGGAACCCCACCAAGTCCGAAGACATCTATCTACAAACAACCTTTTTCCCGATGTGGTGTCCAGTCTACGCCAATGAGAAGTGTATTTAGAAACCTGAGCTCGCGGCTCGGCCTCTACTCATATGCCCGAATAATACTTTCCGGGTGGTGTTTCAACGCTTGTTTGTTGGAAGAGAAGTCTCCTAAATGTCACACAGACTGGGGGGGGGACTGGGCTCATCTCATCGTGGCAAGCAATGTCCGATGCCTCTTTCGCTGCTCGCGTCTAGCAAGACGACGACGACGACGACGAAGAAGAGGAAGAAGAAGAGGAGACGTTTCTGGTTCGGCTTCTCGACTAACACCCGATATGCGACTACTACGGCTATGGAGTAAAGGTCAAGTACCAAACTTTAAAGGGTCCGACATATATGTCTTGACCCATTTCTCTTACTTTTTGGAAACATGTCATTCAGTTCAATCTCCAACTCTACTCCGACAGATCCACCTACTGCTACTAATAATACTACCACTATATCAGAAGTGAAACCCCATCATCATCGCCTCTCCCTCGACCCCCTCGGAGCAACTGCAAAACACAACTCCCTCTCCGATTCTTACCATCTCCTTTCCCCAACAACCACAACAACAACAACAACTCCCACCATGTCCTCCTCTACCACCTCCACCTCCACCAACACCACCCCCACCACCACCACCAAATCCTGGGGCACAGACACCTCCCGCCTCGACGGCAAAGTCGCCCTCGTAACCGGCTCCGGCCGCGGCATCGGCTCAGCAATCGCCTTCGAGCTGGCCCGGCGCGGCGCCAAAGTCATCGTCAACTACGCGCACTCCTCCTCGGCAGCCCAAAGCGTCGTAGACAACATTCTCGCGCACGGCGGCTCAGCCATCGCCCTCCAAGCCGACATCGGCAACGTCTCCGAAACCACGCACCTCATGGACACGGCCATCGCGCACTTCGGCCAACTCGACATCGTCGTCTCCAACTCCGGCGTCGTCTCCTTCGGCCACCTCAAAGACGTCTCCGAAGACGAATACGACCGCGTCATGCGCATCAACACGCGCGGCCAATTTTTCGTCGCGCGCGAAGCGTATCGCCATTTGAGCGTCGGTGGGAGAATTATTCTCATGGGTTCGATTACGGGTCAGGCGAAAGGTGTGCCGAAACATGCGGTGTATTCGGGCTCGAAAGGCGCGATTGAGACGTTTGTGAGGTGTATGGCGATTGATTGTGGAGATAAGAAAATTACGGTGAATTGTGTGGCGCCCGGGGGCATTAAGACGGATATGTATCATGCGGTTTGTAAGGAGTATATTCCGAATGGGGAGAAGTTGACGGATGATGAGGTTGATGAGGTGAGTTTTTTTTTTACTTTTTGAGTTTTGAGCTGGTTCTTTCTTTGGGTTGAGGATATCTTTTGCTAATCAAGTTTGTTGGAACAGTACGCAAAGACTTGGTCGCCTGTCGCTCGTGTCGGTCAGCCCATCGATATCGCCCGCGTCGTGGGTTTCTTGTCTTCTCAGGATGGCGAGTGGGTGAATGGCAAAGTCATTGGAATCGATGGTGCTGCTTGCATGTAAGTACAGTGAGAGTTGCACGCTTCTTGGAGTCATTTCCAGGTTATTGCAGGCGAATATGGAGTCATATAGTCAGTTCATAGCGACAGAGCAAATCCAATGTCATTCAAGCTCTGCACTGCCCTGCACTACCAGAGAGCCCGACAATGGCGAAGTCCGGTGTTACTTTGCTTGGAGCCACCCTCGTGCGGTCAGAGGCATCGTATCAACGTCACAGTCGCGACTTGGAAGCTACTCTCTTTGTTGCATTGGTACGAAGTAGTTTACCAATGCTGTAGTGATGACAGTATATCGGTGTGCCATATTGATCTTGCCGTTCTCCACGTCCCGATGGTCAGAGTAGACTGTTGATGGCATCCACGCTGCATGGCCACGCAAAAGGGGGATTGCATGATAAGAAAGAAGCATTGACCGCTGATGGTATAGAGAGTCACAGTACAGTACTGTCCAGTACAGTACATTGTATGTAGTGAAGCACGGAGACTATGCACAGCACACTTTAATATCGTGCGTGCGTGCTAGTGTCGGGGCCACTCACTGTGTAACACAAAGATCTCGGTGCCATAATCATAAATAGTTCTGAGAGATCGTCCCCGGCCGTGGCGCCGCAAGTGTGGAGAACGGTCGGTCGGTACGACAGAAGGCCAATGTTGTACAGCAGAATCGTCCATGTGGTGTATTTCGATAGTTTCATGTAGAGCCGCAAAAGTGGCGTCTCTGATGACGCCTGCATCTGGTGCTAGAGTATCAACTGCGTTTCTTGTAGAAGTCGAATGACAGTAAGGTAGGTCATACCTCTGATTAGATTACTCCAGACATCAGATCCTGCGCTGCTCTGGAGCTCGAAGCTCTGATTTTCCGCTTCTTCTTGGCAGGTTCCATTCCGTGAGCGATTTCTATTGCTGTAGGCTCGTATTTCCAATCGCGTTCGAACGACCACACTCTGTTGCAGAACTGATCTACCAGCTCGTAGTCTCGAAGTGTTCCTGCCTGGGCGGTCACATCGAGCACGGGACGACGATCGTGTCCCGCCTCTTTGCATTTGGTGATATACATCTTCACCATCTCCGACCACGACCTCACGAGCCGATGCCGATCATCCTTGACAAACTGCTCCAAAGCACCGCTGCGACAGACGTTAGTGAACTTCTGGTACACACCTGGCGCGTGAGGCGCTACACCTCGTATAATCTCACGGGAACACGACATCTGAGAGACCTACGGGCTATTTGCATTCCATCCAAGGTGTTGGCCGGCCAAGACAATCTTCGCCATCCGCTTAGCGCTACTGTACGCGTCAATGCCACAATCCCGAACGGTGAACATGCTGAGTGACGGAAAGGAGCTGAGGTATTGCAGGGCGTTGGTCGTGATTTCGAGCTGATCGTCCATGAATACCAGCTCGAGCTGTGACATGGCGCCCCGTTCAGTCGCGTCTGCTGCCCAAGATCTCAGCAATCTGTCGGTGAATGGGCTTCGACCTATGCCAGGCTTGCAAGCCTGTATGTGAATGTTGCGAATGTTTGGAATTTGAGAGATCGATAGAGCGGAGCCCATATCCACGACTACATTGCCGACTGTCAGATTCGTCAGCCATGACATTGCCGGACTGCTGGCAACGGCCATCAGACACGCTGGCTTCATGCAGGCTATCTGCGTTCTCCTCGGAGACTTCCTATCGAAGAGTCCGGTGCTGGCAAAGACTTGCCAAGCATGCAGAGAGTCGGATGCACTGCGCGTGATGGAAGTCCAGAGCTGTTCTATCATCGATCGTGGGAGATGTTGCAGCGAAGTCTGGTCGAGCTTGTCGATGTTTTGGAAAAGAGTGCTTTGGGCCATGTCTACGAGGGAACGAGCACCGTCAGGAGAACGTGAAGCTCTTATGGGGGCGCGAGAAGGCCTTTTGTGCTTGCTCGGATGTCTGCATTGCTTCTGTGCCGACACGATTGTTTCGTCGAACACCAGCCCGCTGTCCAGGGTGGTCCCCAATCAATCAAACCCGCGGAGCGCCGAAAAATTGA
>AWYF02003203.1:0-64698 GCA_000504405.2 Mycosphaerella sp. Ston1
AGGAGAGTCCTGCGCTGCCTCCGAAATGGAGTGCGCGGAGTCCTTAGTATACGGGAAGGCTACGATACAGAAGGAAGGAGAGTCCTGCGCTGCCTCCGAAATAGAGTACGCGGAGTCCTTAGTATACGGGAAGGCCCGGCACTAGTACGGCCTAGTGCCTTATATTAGGGCCTCGCCCTTTATACGAGCCTTTAATATACTTAAGAACCTTAGTAATAAGGTCTTTAGTTAGCTTAACTAGCCGGCTACTACGTGCTTTATCCTCTAGGTATTCTACTCTTAACTAGCGCTTAAATCTACGCGCTATAGTAGCTAAATTAAACCTAGCAATCTGCCGGGGTAAATAGCTAGTAATCTCCGCAATCTGCGCGCTTATAAGGGTAGTAAAGTGTCGTAGGGTAACGATCTGCGCTCGAGTAGCGATATTATAACGAAGGCTAGGTAACGCCTTTACTAGTTCTATAGCACTCGCTATACTGCTCGCTATATAGCTAGTATAGCTAGCAGTCGCTATATAGCCAGCATAGCTAGTAGTCGCTATATAGCCAAAATTAGCTACCTCCGCTAGGCTATTATTAGAAGCCCTACCTTCCGCTATAGTTAAAAGAGCGCTAAAAAAGATAGATAAACAGAGAGTAATTACTAACTGCTACTTACTTAAATACAGTTATATACCTACGGTTAGTTTACCGACAATACCTATGCTGCCTATACCTATGCTCGGAAGACAAGGGCCCTTGTAAGCTAGCGCACCTACTATAACAGGACTTTTGGGAAGCAGCTCCGTACTCCGTATATTTTCAGAATTTTGAAAATCCTAACCAATGTTCCCAGAAGCTCGCTGCTGGCTATGATGCGCGGATAGTACGATTGGGTTCTCGACAGCAGACTATACTGTACTCTCTCACGATTACGCACGAACAGCCGGGGCGCAGCATGCAAGAGGCTTACGGGGTGCATGAAACGATGACTGCGGATAGCAACTAGCGGCGAGGTGGGAAAAGGAGTGCTCAGCTCAGCGTCGGATCTAGAGGTGCCTCACAAAGTATACCTTTGCGCAACAGATTCCTACCATTCATCGAGGCCGACGTGCAGCGTGTTTTCAGTATATAGCGGTTGGCGTTGGGCTGCTCTGTAGATGAGCGTTTGCACACCTGAAGAAGTGTTGCTTGGAATCAACTGTCTCGTCTGCGGTATGGCGCGGGGGCGGTGGAGGTGCCCGGCGTTGTGGAGAGGGTGCTGGACCAGGGGATTCCGTGGGGGGCGGTGACGAGTAGGACGAGGGGTTTGGTGGAGGGGTGGTTGGTGGGAGAGCCGGATTCGGAGCGTCATTTGTTGCTGAGGAGAGTTTGGGGGGAGAAGGGGGAGGAGGGAGAGGTGTTGGTGTTTCAGAATGCGCCGGCTGGGGGTAAAGAGTAGGGGGTCCTGGCTGTTATGGGAGGGTTAGGTTCTACAGCACCTGCCCGCATCGGAGGAGTATTTGCTCGGATAGCTAGGGTCCGTAACATGGCTTTAAACCCCCGTTCAGGCACGGTAATTGGGTAAGATCCATGCTACGGGCGCTAGCTGTCCAAGCGAATACTCTTCCGCTGCGAGCAGGTGCTGTAGGGTGTCGCACGCTTCACAGGGGTTGTCCGCGTTGCCGTGTGCGGTCTGAGAAAAAGAATCGTAACAACCTACCCTCTCACACTCTCCCTGTCGGGCCTGACACCGCTGCTGCACACGTCGAGCTTCAGCCGCGTCCGCCGCCAATATTCACAGTAATCGTTACCGATAAGAAGCATATCTACGGTACTACTACTACGTAGTAATGGGTCTGTCTAGTAATGGACTCGTTAATAAATGGACTGATCTGGTGCGATGCGTCGATTTCAAAGGAGTTCAAAGGCATTGAGGTATAAATTGGATACTGTACATATGCTCACACGACTACAGCGCTGCAACAGGCTCGACTCCCAACCCGGTTTCCGCACAAGAGTAACCATCTCCGCGAGCATTGACTCACATTGCATCAACCTGGCGAGCCACCGAATCTTGAAGGGCAGCTGGGAGAACATTCATGGAGGTACCGCGGCCTCTCTGGAAGTCCCGAGGTTGGTATTTGAAGCGGCATCAGAGTGTCGTGACTTAAAGCATAGAGCTCGGCGGTCTCGCAAGGGAAGCAGATCGAGTCTCTCATGCAGCCCAGGCCAGCATCATCCGTCACGTTCGTTCAACTGGGACTGCTGTCCAGATGTTCAGCCCCACTTTCGAACCATTCACAGCAGGAAGGCCCGCGTGCAGCGTGTCTTCCCTGCCTACACCATACTCATCCAGATTCTGCCAATAGAGCGCTGCTCCCGGACGGTTGAGAGTCGTCACCGCTCTTTCGGCGCAGTCCAAGACATCGCACCATTCTGGGGCTTCCCAGTCCACGGAGATCAGTGGGAACTGCGTCCCGCACTTGTCACAGGAGCTCTCTAATATGGCGAAGATCGTTGACCCGCGATCCCAGCCCTGGGAAGCAGAGCCCGCTTTGCGTGGTAATTCACCGAACCAATCGTGGTGTCCGAGGTAGTACTGGCCCTCCTCGTACATGGTGACCTGCATATCGATTTGCTCAGTCGGAATATACCCTTGAAATTCCGAGGCTCGTTTGCGAATGAGTTCGACGACCGGGTCTGCGTTTCGGGGAAGAAATGCGGTGGTGCTCGTCCGGTAGGTACTGTTGGTATTCAAAGTGCCATTTGGGGTCACAGTTGGTGAGCGTGTTAGAAGTGGCCTGGCGATTTCCACAAGATGTGCGCGCTCTGCCGGTGTTATGAAATTCGAGATATGAATCAGGAGCGGAAAACTTGTCACTATTCGCGTCTGGTAGAGGACGACCGGATTCGTCGATGGTCTCGTCCAAGCTTTGCGTACTTGTAGCTGAAGTTCGCTGTGCCATCCATAGTGCAAGAGTAAGGCGATGAGGGCAGTCGCAAGAGCAGTAAGGGCCATGAATAGTGTCCTCCGGTGCGGTTTGATTTGCACGGTACCGCCATCGATCTTGGTAGGCCCTTGCTTAGGCATCACTACAATGGAGAGGGCTCCTTTTCGTGTCACGAGTTATTCGTGGAGAGTTGCAATGACAATTCGAATGGGAGAGATGGGCTGGTCAAAACTGAGGTGTACTATCATTCAGGTCTACCAAAGCAACAAGAAGATGATTTATTATTCCCCACTGTCCCAACGGCCGTGCATCTAGCACGCAAGGGGTGACCTGCACATATCCCCGTCTTCTGACGTTAGCGTTTTCGATCTACCCTGAGGGTTTCCCAAGCCATATACATGATTGGCTCGCATCACGGCGATTACCTTCGCCCGCAGGGCTACCTGCCACGGGAGAGAAAATGGCACTTCATCAAAGTCGCATATCCGAAGGTGTAACTGAGCTGTTATCCCCTGAAGGCGCAATCCGAGTGTGATTCCGCCAAGAAATGGTAATCCTACTGTAAATTAAGGTAACAGCTATGTTCCAACTTCCTCGTCGTTTGATTCATTAATCGAATCGATATATCAGGGGTTTACTATCTCTTATATCGCTCCAGCTATCGTTACTATCGCTACTATCGCTGTTGTAGTCGCTATCGCTATTACTATATCTCCAGAAAAGGTGCTGTCCAGAAAGCTTACTAATCGACCGGATTTAGCTTTGTTGGGATACCTTACGTAAGACGACGGAATGCCTACTATTCTCAATCACAGTGGGATTACCATTCCTTAGCATAGTCACACTCGGATTACATCTCCTCGCTTGCGAGGAAGGGGCAAGAGCTTACTTACACCTCCGGATATACATCATGATTCAGAGAGTCGCATATTGCGAAAACGATAACACCACGAATTGAGTTCCACCAGAGACGATTGTGCTATCGCGAGCTAAAGAGCGTTTACCAATTTCCAACAAGATTCCTGCAACCATATCATCTTGCTCCCTACTGTCTCTCGCTCTCGCTCTCTCTCGCTCGCTTCCTCCCTCACATCACACAATCCGATTTTCAATTTTCCAGCAACGCTCAGCACGATGCATTGATGCCAGCGTACGACGGCTGCCGAGTCGCGCCCAACGGTCTCTTGATCCAGCTTTCCGTTCCATAAGGCTTGATGTACAAGAGGTCACTAAGTCGTGCTTGTCAGTATTTTGCAGCTCTCGCGCAGCGTGGAGGGCGAACCATACCTAGGCGTAATGTCCATCCGACTATGACTCGCCGCTTGTGGGTGAACTACCATGGTACTAGCTGCAAAGGGTTCGCCAGTCTGATCCGCACGCTGTCGCTGGGTCTAATGCAGAGCAGCATGCGGGTTTCTCGCTCGTCTGGGGGTCTGCCACTGCGTCCGGAATCGCCTTGGCCAGACCCAGAGCCACGAAGAGGCACAGGGTAGCAATGTATTGCGTGAGCTGCATGTTGTTGTTGGGTTGGTAGGATTTGCTGAGACGGTGTAATGGTAGTTGTGACTTGTTGCTCGATCGTGATGGTGATAACAATCTCCAGCTGAATATGTCCGAGTACTTATATCTCAGGATCAACTGTGAACCAGACTTGTCGGGGCGTTCCACGGCGAGAAAGCGGCGGTGCAACATCGTACGGGAGTTCTACTATGACAACCTAAAGAGCTGATGCAGTAATCAAAAGCAAGGCTACAATGCGGGACACTTCCCTACTTACCCAATCATTAGGGTAGATTGAGGTTGGGTAGCGGTGCTGAGCTACAATCGGGGAATGTCAAGCCAGGTCATTATGTTGATAAATCCATGAGAGACCTTACGATGCGCTTACGGATAGCGCGGATGCGTTTTCCACTGAGTGTGGTCAGGATAGAGATTTAAGCTTATTCGAGATGACTTTGGGGATAAGCCCGTGGCTAGAGCCGGCCGCGCTAAACTACATTAGATCCCTCGGGTATCAGGTCTAACGGCATACTCGCTCCCGTCCGAGATTCTTGCATCGACATAGATCTAGTGCATGTCCAGGGACCAGAGCTCGTGTCACGCCTACAGGGCGCCGGGCCCTTTTGCAGATACGATCCGTAAAGCGGTACACTCTTCGAGCATTGTGGGGGTGGCGTGTTTACTTCCGCATCGGCACGACGGCACCTGCCGAAATCCATTATCATTATCTTTTGAACATTCCTAAGTCCAAATTTAAGAACTTCTCTTTGCGTCGAGATATAGAATCCAAACCAAACGTAGAATCGTCGGCAGCAACAGCTCCTCTGCCCCTCACTCCCTAAGGGGGGCTAAGAATCGGGAGGGGTATCCTTCGAGGTGCGATGTGAAGTGAAGCCCAACGCCGGCAGGTGCCAATGCGATAGTAAGCCATTGTGCCGGCCAGCAGCCCGGAAAGACAGTTTGCAGGCCTGAGAGACCCTCTATCACATACTACATGTTACATGTACATGCCTCCTTGCAGGTTCGGCAAGTCATATTATGGGTTACTCTGATAAGCGGAGCTCCTATAGCAGATTTCCGACAATCAAAGAGCGCTCAAGTCCCGACTAGGCAGTCCGGTCAGTGTCACATCCATTAGGAATAGGCCCCGTCTACTTTGTCGGTATTGTTGCCGGTAGTAAGCCTGTGAATACGAAGTTGATAGTAGTCCGCTGTCGACATGGTATTGACCGCCGTCTACTCCAGCTATCGACATAAACACTGTCGTTTTTGCGTAGTCACTATCGACAGGCTCGTAATTGTATAGCCTCGCAAATGCTTGCTGTCGCTGTCGCTGCCCTGTATCGGATTAGTAGACGCTCAGACGGGCTCCACTATCGCAAAAGGACCTCGAGAGACGCTTTTTGTGCTCTTTTTGTGCCCTGTGCGCTGTCGATTAAGTCTCCGGATCTTATCTAGACACACTTTCTATATATATATCATAGTCTCTTAGTCTTCACTATTAGATATAGTACAGGACACCAGGCAATTGTATTTCAACGGTAGATGTTATCACAGCACAGATATCCCATGCTCTAGAATCCATGTGCATACCATGTAGCAGAGTATGTCACCTGCCCCTAAAGCTTTGCCAGCCTGGTTCGACCTATAGGTCTAGAGCGTCCGCTATCCTGACGGGGCCTTTGCAACTTCCCAGCACGTATATACTATGGTCTAGAGTCCATGTGCATGCCTTGTAGCAGACCGTATTACCTCCTCCCGAGAGCTTTGCCAGCCTAGTTCGACTCAAATAGCGTCCGCTATCCTCACGGGGCAAGCTTTGCAACTTCACAGCACAGATATACCATGCGCTGGAGTCCATGTGCATGCCTTGTAGCAGATCGTATTGCCTGCTCTCAAGAGCTTTGCCAGCCTGGTCCGACCCAAAGAGCGTCCGTTATCATTATAGGGCAAGCTTTGCAACTCGTATCCTTATCATACTTGGAAGCAGTGCCAACTGCCGATGCATTTTCAATGACCTTCAGGTATGGACAGATCGTGCTTGTCGTCTGCGGCCGTTGCTTGTTATAAGAAGCAGCCCCTGGCCTCGTAGACAATCCTTTCCCTCCCTACCCATCCAAGACAGCACACTCGACATCACCTTCGAGCGCACCAAACAAACGTGTTTCTATTGGTCCTTTCACTCCGTCCAACTACATTCCTCCCAACGGGCTAAGCAATCACCGTAGAGATGCGTTTCTCTCTCGTCCTCTTCCTAGCGGCCGTCGTGTCTGGTCTCTCGAATTACCCGAAGGAAATATACGGAGGACTGATAACTCGACGGTGCACAGATCCAGGTAAGTAGTCCAGGTGCACACAACTTCGGCTGAGGGTGGTTCCTGCGCAACAAACGGCTAACTGGGGAATAGCGAATTGCCAAACCAACGGCGACTGCTGCACAACTTGTTGCGACAAGAACAGCGGAAAATGTTGCCCAAAAGGGTGCGATGATGTCAACGTCTGCGCACAATAATGCAACCTCGCTATGGGTGGTGGTAAGAAGCATTTCACTATGTATCTACTCGTCAACCTGGGTCTAGGTCCCATGTTCTGACAGGTACACAGGTAGATCGCACGAGACAAGGAAGGAAGCGCACTCACAAAACTGCGCATATACGGAGGTGCCTCATACAATCTCTTCTACATATAGTTAACAGAATAGTTTAAATAACCCGAACTGTTACTAAAATCATCGATACAATTAGTCAAGAAGACAGAGCCCTACATGGTAGGCAGAGATACCTACAGTCCTTGGACCTTCGTCACTCCATGCTCATCCCTTTCATAGCCGATGATTCGTTCAACATGCCTTGCACTCTTTCTGTCACCGTCTTCACGAAGTAGAGTAAGGTAGCTTTGGCAATTCTCGCACCCGATCGGAGCGGCCTCACTTCATATATCGTACGGCAACAGCAGATAGTCATGTTGCTGCTGAAAAGCCTGTAGCAAATCCTTGGCTGGAAACGTCTCGGCAGTATTGAGCTCATGCCTGATGACTTGCGTACATAACTCCTGCGTATCCACTTCCAAGTTGTGGCCCTGCCATGTGCTCGTCTGGCGGAGAGTCAGAATGAGCCGATCAAGCATCATGATGCTCACGAGACAGAGACCGAGGACATCGCAGCCTTTGCTTGTCTGCTGTCGCGTCAGGAAGCGATGCTCGCTGCGGACTACCACGTTTTTGAGGTGCGCTCGCAGCTCGTGAGCTTTGGCCAGCATGTCGAATCTGACTGTCCATCGCAACTCGTTTCTGGTGGCGACTTTGCAAGTGGCGAAGAGAGTCCGCAGTGCTCGAAAGCAAGACAGCGTCTCGCCTGTGGCTTCGGGATTCAGAGATTGTTTGATCGTCAGGATTTGCAGCAGTGCCTTCCACTGCTTACTTTCAAAGTAGCTATCGTCTTCGCTGAGAAGTGCTTCCACAAACATCGGCGCTGCCTGTTCGGTCGTAATATCGCTGTTCTTGTGCTGTCTTCCTTGCAGCTTTGCCATCGCAGCTACGCCAGCGATGTGGCGCGACCATGAGGAGGAGTCCGGCGAGTCCAGCATCTCGTACACGGCTAGCAGCTGCGAGGCCGCGAGCATATCCAGTCTTTCATGCACAGTAGGATCCTGGACTGCGGCGCGCAAGAGATGGAGTGCGTCCGAATAGCATACCAAAACACGTTCCTCACTGGTTGCTCCTGACACCACTTGCTGCACTTTGGATACTACGCAAGCAATGGCCCCATCCAAGTACGGACTTCGGCCAAGAGAAGCAAATTTGGCTGAGACTGACCCCCATTGTCGACACCGGAGTGCATCGAGGGTTCGATCTGGCTGGTTATCCAGGAGCTGGGCAGCTTTACGTCTGATGTGAAAGGCTGCGACTTTCAAGACATTCTCGAGATCGAGATAGGGCGGTAACGCAGTGCACGCTGAAGACAGATGCGCTCCAAGGATGCATAGTGGAGGTGTCGCAGTATTGGTCTGCTGCTCCCCGAGGATGGCAGCGGGCTGTATATGATGCGAAGACCGTCCTGGGCACGGTGTCGGAACAAGGCTTTTCGACGATTGAGCTTTCAGCCGCTTCTTCTTCTTCTTGGATGGTGCTGGTGGTAGAACTATACCAGTGCTGGCCAAGGCGTCGGGCACGTGCTTACGTTTGCCAGTCAAAGTAAATGTGTTGAATGTGCCATAGTGAGCCACTGCAGGATTCGACAGCTTTGCACTTGTTGCTCGCGAGTGCGCTCGTGCATTGCGTCCCGTCGGAGCTGCACCATCCGAAGTGGTCAGAAACAGCAAAGGGGAAGAACCAGAACTGTTTGCCATTACCGTCGCATTTGCTGGTTATTGTGATTGGGGGATACCCACCTAGACATACTGTTTGTGCGTAATGTGCCCATAAAGCCGTGGTGGAGCTTTTTCTATGGGTTTTTTTTTTACCGAGGTGGAGCTGATAACTTATAGCTTAAGTCAGGTGCCTAAAAGGTACCTTAGTACTCAAGTAGCCTGTCCTCCTGTTAGGAATTCCAGAAAAGGTAAGCCGAGTCATTCATTGATTTATGCACAATATGTGACCATGTCCTATCTCAACGATATGCGAAAGTGCTCTGGGCACGGCCGCACGGGCAGGAAATGTATTCTGTAGTGAGTGCATGCACGGATATAGTGAACACATTATGGTATCATATATCCGTGCTACTCATGCCATCACCCGCAGAGTACGCTGTACGCCTCTTGTGGCCAAATAAGGCGCGCAGGATTTCACCCGAGCATAGTCTCATCGATTCTGTTCTCGTCTCTATTGGCGTTTTCCCTGGCTCAAGTGGCCTTGACATAGGCTGGAAAGATATCAGTATACGCATCACTTAAAATCACCCAGAAAGTACTCACAAGCATCGATTTTGGTAATTTGAGGCAGAGCCAATTTCACCTTGTTCCTGTACAGCACTGGATTACTCGTCTGCAAGGGATTGCCCTCAAAGTAGACCTCCTCCAACTTTTCTTTATCCTTGAGTGCTCTTTCCACTTCTTGGAAACTGTTAATCTGGCAATTACTCGCCCACACGTTCTCGAGACTCTGCAGCTCTTCCAGACCTTTTAGTGTACTGATGGGGTTAGACTGAAAGTCAAGGATCTCAAGCTTGGTACATGCTTTCACAGGCTCTAATGACTCGATCTTGTTGTCCGAGACATACAGCTCAGTGATCTGCGGTATAGACTCGATACCGTTCAGCGATGTGAGTCGATTCGCCTGTATGCTCAGCGACCGCAAGTTTGATAGTGTGCCCAATCCCCTCAACTCTGTGATCTTGTTTTGTCCCAACCATAAACTTGTGAGCTTCGTCAGTGTTTCCAGTCCTTCAATCTCTTTTATGCGATTGGCGCCCAGCTCGAGGTAGGTCAAGTTTGTGAGCGTCTCCAACCCTTCGATTTTCGATATTCGATTTTGCACAAAGTAGAGATGGTCGAGCTTCGTGAGCGTGGCGATGCGTTTGATGTGCTTCAGCTTATTGTATGATAGGTCCAGCGTTGTAAGTTCGGTGAGTTCTTCAACATTCTCGATGTGCTTGAGCAGGTTGTCGTAGAGCTCCAGCTCTTCCAGGCCTCTGCATGTGTCCGGTAGTTCG
Source organism: Mycosphaerella sp. Ston1 (assembly GCA_000504405.2). Classification (NCBI taxonomy): domain Eukaryota; kingdom Fungi; phylum Ascomycota; class Dothideomycetes; order Mycosphaerellales; family Mycosphaerellaceae; genus Mycosphaerella; species Mycosphaerella sp. Ston1. The sequence goes on from AWYF02003203.1 coordinate 10,060, forward strand.
ATCTTCTGAATTTGGTTCTGCCGCAGACATAGCCTCTTGAGACTGGTGAAGCGCTCGAGACGGAGAGCAGCAATCGAACTGATTTTGGAGTGTAGGAGCTCAATCTCCTCAACCTCAGGATCCTCGCCTTCCAGCAGGTCTTCGTCCGCTTCGATCTGGTCCGCGGGTGGTGCGTCCTCGTCTGAGTAGTCCGAATCTTCTATGGCTTCTGGGTTGGCCAGAGTTGCCTGCTTGGCCACTCTAAGCTTGCCGTCCCAGCCTGACCTGCTCTTGGGCGCATGTGATGTTGATGCTGAAGCAGCTGGTGCTGACGAATCGCCGCCGTTGGTCAAGCTGTGGCTCTGTGCGTCGTGGGTGTTCGTCGAGTTGGTGCTGTTCGTGGTTTCGGCAAGAACTGCCTGCGCAGAGCTTGGTCCATGAGGTGTGTCGGCCAAATCTGACATGATGTGTAGTGTCTTGACTGGAGGCAGGACGTGGGCACGCGATGTTCACATGTGAATGTGAATGTGACTGTGCATGGAATTGTCAGGGTCTCTTTAGGTACCTTACACGAAGAGGAATAGAGTTGAAAGTGGGGCAGAAGCGGACGTCGGCCCGCTGCGCATTTGTTGCATGTGAAACGACAGGGTTGGGAACCTAAGGTAACTATGTTAGAACTATATGTGTCAATGGTACTGTCCCCTGACTCGCAAAATAAGCGGAACGCTGCATATAGAATTCAGTACATAGTATTCCTTCTTATACTACAACTATACTATATATTTATATATAGATACTCTAACTAAGTGCCGAGTTAAAGGAGTACTCAAATTCTACGAGTTCTGTGCACAGAACGGCCTTACTACCTCTCCTTTACGCTCGAAACTGGCTACCTTTATTAATAGGGGTAAAGCTACTATCTAAAGAATTCTTAATAGTTAAGACAGGAGGCTTAAGAAGCAAGAGACAAGAGGAAGGAAGAGCTTAATCTCGGAGGAGAAGAAGGATAAAATAGAAAGCCTAATAGAAGAGAATAGGTAGGAGGGGCATAATATAAAGATTAATAGTGTAGTATATAAGTGTAGCCTAGACTATTGCTTAAAGGCTACTATAATAAGAGCTCTGAAATTAAGAGGTATTAGGTTCTTTATTGCTGCTATAGAGACAGAGGTGTCTGATACCCTAGTATCCTATAGGGTAGAGTTCTGTAAAGAGAGACTAAAAAGGGTAGATAAGGAGTTACTAAAAATACGCTTCTTAGATAAGCTTTACTATAGTTATAGGTATAGTAAGAATAGGTATAGGATCCTTAGAAAGCAAGGAAGGATATACAGGTACAAGCTAGAGTATATCAGGCGTCGCTTGCCTAAGCAGATTAATAAGAAGAAGAAGGATAACGATAATCCAGATAAGGAAGAAGAGGAGGGTAAGGTTATTTACTTCTAGTACGTAGTAGGGTAGAACTTTAAGAGCGATCTATACTTCTACGACGTACCTGCGAAGAATAGAAAGATAGATACTAAGAGCTATAAGAAGCTAGTTCTTTACGACGTTATTAAGGGGTAGATTAATAAAGGGGATGATTTTATCCTATAGGAGGATAGGGATTCAGTATATACCTCTAAGGAGACAAAGGCCTATAAGGAAGAGATTAGTTTATAATACTACTTTATACCTAGAGCCTCTCCTGACTTAATAGCTATTAAAACTATTGCTAGCATATTTAAGGCAGAATTAAGAAAGCAGATAAGAACTACTAAGGAGGAGTATATAGATGCAGCACTATATATATAGGCTCAGATTATATAGGAGAAGATTAATAACGTAATTGCAAAGGTGCCTATAAGATATAGCAAGTGTATAGAGGTAGATGGCCAAATAACATGCTTCTGAATATAATACTATATATTGAATTCCATGCGTAGCGTTCCGCTTATTTTGCGAGTCAGGGGACTGTACATTGTATGTGAAATAATTTCCATCAGAGCCGCATTCTACTATTTGGCTGGACAGAAGGGGGTCTCTTAGTACCCTTCTTGGTCTGCTCCCAACAAGGCACACACACCATGATCTGTATCAAGGGGGCAACGGTCAGCAACTATCGCGGGGAATCATTGCAGCTGAGCACTGGCTCTTGCCAGACTAGTCAATCTCAGCCCATTAATGACGGTACAACTTTGGTCACTGGATTTCTGACGTGAAGTGGAGCATACAAGTCGTGATTGTCGCGGATGTAGTCGCCCATCTTGAAATAGATACCGTGGAAAGCTGCAATTAAGACTTTCTGGCGGGTTGCTAGTTTGATAATCACCTATTCGACGTTGAGGTCGAAGCTAATTGAAGCTACAGGGATGGAGAACCAGGGAGTGTGCAGGCGAGCAGCATGCTGTATGCGTGCCTTTGGTTCCAGGTGTGGGCCCGCAGTGGCTGGCGCATGCCGATGCATGAAGAGTGCCCAGAAGAAGACAGAATCGCATGAAGGGGATAGACACGACTGACAGTGACGATGGTGAGTAAGTTCTGGAAAGCTTGGCTCGTATCTTCCGGCTCCTGCTTTTCTCTACCATCGCGGTGTTGCTTGAGTTGCGAACTGCTCAACGAAGGATTGCCTTTGCGATGCGGCCTTCGTGGGTACAGACTTGCGGTCTGCTTGTCTCGGAAACGCATGGAGCGCCAGTCCTTTCGCTCGCCACCACCAAACGCCTTTCATCGTTGTTGTGAAACGGCGATTGAGCTGTTCGATGACCGTGTCCGCTCGTTCTGCCATATAATCGAGCATATCGAAAGTGTCCAGCTTGTTCAATGGATCGCCACCAGTCCCTCCGTACGCCACGGCTCTAAGCGACACACGTAGCGGTCTGCACAGCACAGCAGAGAAATCGTTGTCGGCCGTCGCCAGCACTGGACCAGAACTAAGCATTCCGATTGCCTCCACTTCGCCGGCGAGGGAATGCTTGCGGCTTGGATCTGCGTGACAATCGACTTTCATTCGTCTCATGTTACCTACCGCCGAATGTTCACATGTCTCCTCCCTCTTCCTTCCACTTCTTGATGTACTCCTTCCCGTCCATCGGGCTTTTGGTTGCAGTGTGAGCGTAGCTTTCCTTTTTGGGCCGTGATATTTTCTTGGTAACAAATGGTGTCAACTAGAAATGGAGTAAGCGATTCACATCTTTCAACGCTTACTCACGAAAGTGTCGCGGCCATGACGCACCTCGAAGCCTTTCAAGTCCGGACACACATATGTTCGCACTTTTTTCCAGTCTATCTTGTAGCCTCCATACTTGGTATGCCTTCCCATCGCGCCCGTCCTGTTTCCTTTGTAGTAGTTGTGCGGCCCTTGCTTGGTCGTGAGCGCCAGCCGGCGAATGGCGCGCTGGAGCGGCTGAGTTGGCTGCATGGTGGGCGGTAGTGAGGACTTCCGATGGTCTCTGATCCAGGGAGGGCGACGGTGCTATGCCACTGTTGTCGTGGGCAGTGTAAAGGGTATGCAGTGTAGGCTACCAGATGCCAGTTTGCGGAGATGCGGGAGAGAACCTGAAGACCCGACGACCCACAGCGAGACCGCCAAGACCGCCAAGACCAGATCGCCTGGGGTCGGTCAAATAAATTTCACTCCGATGCACACCCGCCACTTCGGCCCAGAGAACCAACTGCGCATAGAACCAAAATGCCTGCGCGAGTGTCGAGATCGAGTGTGCCGTCGCATGTCGGTGGTGCAAAGGGAAAAACGGCCAAGAACAAGTCGAAGAAGCGCAGTTTGGACGCCTACTCGAGAGCTGAGAAGCTCGTTCCAGAAGCGCGCATAGCAAAGCACCGCCTAGGACAGTTAGAAGACGATGGCCCGAGGCAGAAGCGCCGCCGACACGACAGCGACGAGGATGACGATGCGGACGAGGACGATGTGGACGAAGAGCCGCGGCGGAAGCGACCTGCACAGCGACGAGTGAATGATCCAGATAGCGCGGTCGAATATGGCTCCGACAGTTCGGGCAACGAATGGACTATGGGTGGCCTGGCCGAGGACGATGACGATAGCGACCTAGACTCCGATGAGGCGTTCGGTGACAGCGATGAGGAGAAGTTCGAGGGCTTCACATTTCGCGGGAGCAAGAATCTCAAAGGCAAGAAGAGCAAAGGCGGAAAGATTCCCAAGCGGAAACAAGTCGATTTGAATGAAAAGGAGCAAGACGACGATGATAGTGGAGATAGCCAGGATGAGGAGGGATTGGGCTTTGGCGACGATGCGATTGACTTGGCTGCTATGCTGGATCAACCGATGTCAGAAGACGATGCCCCGGCAGAAGGCAGTGGCAGTGGTAGCGAGGACGATGAAGAGTATGAGTCGCAATCGGAATCAGAATCAGAGGACGACGATGATGCGGACGACGAGGAAAAGGCAGCCCGCATGCGAGATAGACTCGAGGCGTTGGAACCCAAGTCACGCAGAGATCAGTCAGCATTGTCCAGTTCTGGAGCGGACGTGGACATGAACGATCTGTTCGCGGAATTTGCAGAAGATGTAGCTCCGGTGGCGGACAAGTCTAAAAAGGCCAAGAAGAGGGCACAACAGGTAGCCATATCCGCGCCTTTGCCGAAGCGACAGCAGGATCGTATAGAGCGAGAGGTGGCTACAGCAAAGGCGAAGCAAACGCTTGATCGATGGAAGCAGACTGTGATTCAGAACAGACGAGCAGAACATTTGACTTTTCCCCTACAACATCCAGATGATACTGGGATTACCGTGGGCAAAGAGAAATTCACTCCAGCAACGCAAGGCGCGCCGGCGAACGAGCTCGAGGCAAGCATTCAACGCATCATGGAGGAATCTGGACTGGCGGCTCAGGGAGACGCCGATGGTGGCGAGGCACAAGATGAAGAGGCTGCTTTGTTGAAAGCCGAAGGACTGGCTGAGAAGCACATAGATGTGGAAGAAGTGATGCGGAGGCGTGCTGAGCTGCGCAAGCAAAGAGCATTACTATTTCGGGAGGAGATCAAGGCGAAGCGGATTGCCAAGATCAAGAGCAAAAGCTATCGCAGAGTGCATCGTAGAGAGCGCGAGCGAGCCAAGGAGCAAGAAAACTTGGCTATGGGCGGTCTCGACTATGATGCCATGGACGAAGACGCTAAGGAGAAGCATGATCGACAAAGAGCCGAAGCCAGAATGTCGACCCGGCACAAAGACTCAAAATGGGCAAAGTCGCTGAAGCAGACGAATCGTACAGCCTGGGATGATGGTGCTCGTGATGGTGCTGTTGAGCAGGCAAGACGGAATGAGGAGCTTAAGAAGAGAATGGCTGGCAAGGATATCTCTGATGATGAGGGCAGTCTTTCTCCAGACAGTGAAGATGATCATGATGTTATTACACACGAGAAGCTGAACCTGCTGCAAAGAGATACACAGAATATGAAAGGACTAGCTGGGTTAAAGTTCATGCAAAAGTCCGACGAGAAGAGACGGAGAGCCAATGATGAGGACATTGAGCGAATAAGGAGAGAGCTTGCCATCGCAGATGGAGATGAAGCCGAGAGTGAAGAGGAAGAGGAAGGACTTGGTCGTGCCATCTTTGGACCAGCATCAAAAGGACGGAAGCACCAGGTGAGGCAGAAGCAGGAATTCGAGGCCCCTGATGGTTCTGACGAAGAAGCCGATGCTGAGGATCGCGAGTCTGCCGAGGCTGGCATTGTGGTCGACGGACCGCAGACCAAGGGGAGTGCAAAGCCAAAGCGCATTTTGAAGAATTCCACCGCAGCAGCTAGTGGTCCGCTTGCCAAGACTGGCTCCAAACCAAGTGAGCCTCGAGAATCGATAAAAGAGTATGGCGGCTGGCTTTCCTCTGGTAGCAGCAAAGCGAAACGAGCGAATGCAGCTGTCGATGCCGACACGATCACGCCCTCCACAGCTGTCCCAGCACTCCCCAAGCCGACCAAAGCTGATATCCGCTACGAGGAGGCCAAGAACAGCACATCTGCCGGAAACACTAATGGCTGGACGACAGTATCATACAAGACCGGAGATGATGATGAAGACGGCTCTGACGCCGAACCTACCAACGCAATTCTCACGCCACAAGAGAAGAAAATATCCTTGCAAGAACGAGCATTCGCAGGCGACGATGTCGTAGCGGCTTTCAACGCCGAAAAAGCCGAAATGGTCCACGACGAGGACGAAAAAGAAGTTTCGAACCACTTACCTGGCTGGGGAAACTGGACCGGTGAAGGTTTGAGTAAGTCCGTTCGCAAAGCCAACAAAAAAGCTGCACATAATCCATTGTACAAAACAAAGGTTGCCGGCGTCAGAGCCAACGAGAGGAAAGATGCTGGTATGGACCGGGTTATCGTGAGTGAGAAGCAGGATCGTAAGGGCAGGAAGTATCTTGCGACGCAATTGCCGCACGAATTTGAGACAAAGGAGCAATACGAGAGAAGCAGAAGGTTGCCTATGGGGCCGGAGTGGACTACGAAGGAAACTCATCAGAAAATGACGAGGCCGAGGGTTATTGTTAAGAGAGGTATCAATGTGGAAGCATTGGGGAAGCCGATCGCGTAGTCTGGATTGGTGCTTGCTTGACGCCATTACCCTCATCGATCCAACAGTTGCGCAATACAGATCACTCAGCTGCAGCACACCACAACCAGGAGGCCCTGGCAACTTGTGATATCAGAAGTGTAGAAGCTATTCCTATATTGATATCACGCTCTGGAGCCTTCTTCCTGCACTTCGCCTCGCCGCCGACTTCCGCTGGCGTATGCCGAATTCCTCGGCCGCACAAGCGGTGGAGACAGTTGACTAGCTGTAGGCGGTGCACTCAAAGTCAGCCATACTTCGTCGTAGCTGCGAGATCTTCCTGACGAAACTCTCGGACTCGGGCAAGTTCAGGGCAGCGACACGTACATCTCACTGGCATACGCGATGTTTCTACGCCTCAAAGCTGCAAATCTCTCATCTGTGGGCCCTGTTTCCCTGCAAATGGGGACCTGCGATGCTGCAACCAAGAACATAGGTAGGCAACCAACAGCGTCGGAGAAGAGTGCTGGGACACAGCGACGATTGCGACACCGTTTCCAGTCGTGTAAATGCGGAAGTCCGAGTATAATGATAGACGACCCAGTGCCTAAGCGTTGCACTCATTGGGACTATCAAGCTCGTTCGATGCAACAATATAGGACGCAAAGTGTTATGGTCCCTAGGTCGTTAGGGTACAGGGCAGCGTTGAGATGACATTGATCTCTCGAACGGCTGCTGATGACTATAAAGAGATGCTCATCCTCTTTACTTGACTGATCAGAGTCAGACTAGACACATTGCAACGCGAACCAGGTCACTGCCTGATCGACGACCTCCATCCTTCACTCTACTTTTTCCTCAACTCATCCGCTAGCTGGGCACACTGCCTTGCCATCTCAGCCTGCTCATCGGTCTGCACAACAAGTACCCTATGCTTGCTGCCTTTCGTTCCAATGTCTTCCACGACACCCTCTCCCGTCAGGTTCCTATTCTTGCTCTCGTCCATTTCGAATCCTAAGCACTTGACCTTCTCACTCACGGCTTGTCTTAATTGGACGCCCTTCTCGCCGATCCCACCTGCGAACACCAGCGCGTCAACCTTTCCTCCAAGTTTGACATAATAAGAACCCACGAATCCGAGTATTCGATCGACGAAGATATCAAAAGCCAGTTTACATTTCTCATCTCCGTCTTCAGCTTTCTGCGATATAACTCCAAAGTCTGTCGTACCCGTCATGACCGACCACCCAGACTTCTTGTTGAGAATGTCCTCCGCTTGCGTGATACCGATGTCTTTCGTGCTGGATGGGCTGAGTTTACCAGCATCATGCGTGAAATGGAAAATGAGCGATGGATCCACATCTCCAGATCGTGTGGCTCCAGGCAGACCAGCTAGAGGTGTTAACCCCATAGAATTGTCCAAGGACTTTCCGTTCTTAACGGCACACGCGGAAGCTCCTGAGCCGAGGTGAAGAGCGATGATATTCGTGTCTTCGGTGTGTTTTTCGAGGTGAGAAGCTACGCTACGGGTGATGAACTGGTAGGATATCCCGTGAAAACCATACTTTCTCAGCTTGTTATGTGCTGCAACTTTGGGGTCGATTGCGTAGGTTGTGATATGTCTCGGGATCGTAGCGTGGTAGGCTGAATCGAAGAAAGCGATGTTGTTGACCTTTTCATTATTGGCATGAACGGCTCGGACAATCGTCAAAGCACCCGCATTGTGTAGAGGCGCCAGATCAGTCAGCTTCTCCAAGTGATGGTATGTATCTCTGTCGATTCTCGTAGGCCGGTCATAATCGCCTCCGTGAACAACACGATGGCAGGCGAATTCGATGTCATCACGGTGTTTTAATTCCGGCAGGCCGGAATCTTCAGTGAGGTGCTTGATGATGTATTCGTAAGCGGACTCTTGCGAGTCGACTTCTTTGACATCTTGATTCTTGATACGGTGGTCGCCGCAGGTGTATTTCAACTTCGCAGGAGGTGCTGTGAGGCCTGAAATCTGGATTTCTGCGAGTTGTTTGGGCTCTGTTGTTGGGGACTCGTACGAGAAGACGGAAACTTTGACGGAGCTTGAGCCCGCATTGATAGCGAGAATGACCTTGGACATGATGTGTGATGATGAGCAGGAGTTGCGGCCAGGGAGATTGCGGTTGCGTACCTTTTACACGTACTTTACCTTAGCGGGTATAGAGGTACACTTCAATGTTGTTGGAGGGCGCGCGATCTAGTGACGTCGAACGGCATGGACCGGGCAGTCCGAAAAGAGTGGGCTGCGTCGTGGAACGGCTACATGTACATACATGTACTTTAGGTGAAGACATCATCGCTTTGGTCATATCGAGAGGTGAGACTGCTTCAACACACGTTTCCACTGATGTATCATTGGGCTGGTAGTGGCATCGAGGACTGGGGTGAGTGCACAAAAGAGTGCTATTCCAGGCCGGGGACATAGGTAAGGTAATCTCAGTTTGAATGCGCTCAAAGAAGAGTATCTATGCATCAGTACGTCGCCGCCGCCGCCGCTTCCATTGGGAGTGTCGCGGAGCTAGTACCTCCCCTGGAGTGAGAGTGCCTGCATCTGCCATCCAGTGCGCTCTGGGGGGCAGTCCAGCACCAGGATCATTTGGCACAGGCGCCTTAGGCGCACCTGCTGGGGGCGCCGGCGTGAACGAGCTGCTCCGCCTCGGCTTGATGAGTAGCAGAATGAAAACTCCCACCACAATCAGCACGAGCAGTAGAATGATCTTCCGTTTGGTGCTTCGCTTCTGGTACCCTGTTGCGACCTTGAGCTCTTTCTCGGCCTCTTTCACATGCTCTGCCGTTCGCTCCACGTTGTAGTCTATACGATCTAGCACGGTGCCTTGGTCTATGACCATTGTGTTCAACTCTTGAAATAGATTGGACAAATCGATCACGCCCTGGGCGATTTTCTCGATTTCCCGTTCCCGCTGATCGATCTGAGCGTCCATCAATCCCGGCCGTCGCCGCACCTGTGCAGTCTGCAACAACGTTGATTGCGCTGCCGAGCGATCTGTCTCCGAATCCATCATGGCTGGATCGTTGTAAGGATTCTGAGCCATTGGTGTCCCAGCTCTGTCCAGAGGGGTATGCATGCCACCCAGCGAGCGCATCTTCTTCAAGTATGCAGACTGCTTCTTGCGGAACAGAGTACTGACCTCCCCTACGCGGCTTGCCAAGGACATTTTGAGATTCTGGGCCATGGTCGCGTCGGCATCAGATATAGTGCCACCAGACTGCTGTTGCTCCTGCTGTAGTCTATCAATCCTCCGTATGGCATTTCGACACATGATGAAGTCTTTGGTGATGTCCTGCGTCAGAGTCTCGATATCCCTTTCCTCCTTGGCCTTCACGCTCTCATCATCAAAACCTGGCAGTACATGTTTCGCGTGCATCTGATCCAGTCTCTTCATCTTTCCCGTGATGTCCGATAGCGTCTGCGACACATCGTCCTGAATGTCCAGCCACCGCGGTGGCAGAATGTCCATCTCAATCACAGCGTCTCCGTCGTGGTCCAGATTGGACATGAGCCCCTCCCGCTCCGAGTCATTGGGCGTATCGGTAAAGCGGCCATTGCCAGGTTCAGTGATACGAGATCGTTTGGCTGGGTGATGGGTGTATGACTGGCGATATGAGATGAAGCTGTGATGATAGCATGAGCCGATAGACCACTTCAACCAGGTCATCGCAACTCACAGGTTCGTGCGATCGCGCCATGCTCCAAGATGTACGGCCGGCGACATGGTGGTCTCGCGTTATTGACCCGCGCGCATCATGCGCAGTGGAAGGCCTGTTGGTATGCCTAGGCCGCCCTCATGTCGTGTCTCTCCTCTTTGGCTGCAACAGTCTTCAGCAATGCGCTCTCCGGAGCTCGGCCGAGGCGAGGCGAAAGAAGCGAGGAGCAAGCGCCAGTACCAGCGAAGTCCTGTAGATCTAGACGTTGGGTCGAACCGAGCACTGATGTACGTGGGTAGTCAGCAGAACTACATACATGTACTCTACATTGGTATCCTGCAGCTGTCGAGGTCGGCTTGTGTCGAAGCTTGTTGCGACGCGGCATCTTGCCGCCCGCAGCAGAGATCCCAAACCCAACTGAAACCCTGAAGTGGATTGCCTTTCCTGCCCTGGTTGCCTGCCCACATCGCCCACTTGGACGCACGCACCCGAGCATCTATCTTGCTTGCGACTGTCTTCACACTCTTCACGCAACCCTCCCGCGCCCTGCACTCCGCTGCGCTCCCCCCGACCGACGACGACTGCACTTCAGCAAATACCGCGCCTATAGCGATCCGACACACACACATCTCAGCATGGTACGCACTGTTCCTGCACACACAGAGGTCACTGTACCCCGCTACGCTTGACACCGAAGCACATAGCAGCGGACCCTCTTTCCTACCACCGATGGTACACGCGTGTGATGACTGACTTGACCATGACTGCAGGCCGACTCACTGACTGAGGAGCAAGTCTCCGAGTTCAAGGAGGCCTTCTCGCTCTTCGTACGTATCCTCGCTTCCTCTCTCTCCCTGCCCAACCAGGCAGCCGCGTGGCGAGGCTGACGACGTGAGACAGGACAAGGACGGCGATGGTACAACCACCACTCTTGCCACGATGTATTTGAACTGACATGGCACACCAGGACAAATCACCACAAAGGAGCTCGGAACGGTGATGCGTTCACTCGGCCAGAATCCCAGCGAATCGGAGCTGCAGGACATGATCAACGAGGTGGATGCCGACAACAATGGCACTATTGATTTCCCAGAGTTCCTCACCATGATGGCCCGCAAAATGAAGGACACGGACTCTGAGGAGGAGATCCGTGAAGCGTTCAAGGTCTTCGACCGTGACAACAATGGCTTCATCAGCGCGGCTGAGCTGCGACACGTCATGACATCCATTGGCGAGAAGTTGACGGACGATGAGGTCGACGAGATGATTCGCGAGGCTGACCAGGATGGCGACGGAAGAATTGACTGTAAGAGGAGCAGAAGAAGAAAAGAATCAATACTTTGGCCACACTGCTGACAACGTGAACAGACAATGAGTTCGTTCAATTGATGATGCAGAAGTAGACTCTGCCTCCCGAGCCCATCTGAACAACGTCGCCTACGAACAGCGAGCACGACAGCAACTACGATATCCCTTGTAGCATTCATGACCTAAATCCCAGGATGAGCGTTCGGATATGATACACCTTGCGCGGAGCAGGATTTGGCTGCTTTTGTTTCCTCTATGTGTGACGAGCGACGAAGGGAGCTGGTCATTCCGCCCGACTGAAATCGGCAAGCATGGGGTGCACCTGGTCACCACCCACCCAGGCCGGCAGCAATTCTAGGATATCTCTTATCTAGGCAATGAGCACGATTTCACCTCAGATCCTTCTCCATGCAAGCCGAGATGGCGCATCCAATTGTGCGTTGGTTTTCTAGACCTACGCGTTGTTCGCTGCCCATGGTGTGCTCTTCTTCGTATTGTACGGCTTCTGAATACATGTAGGCAGCTTCACAGCTTCGGTAAGGCATTCAGGTTTTCTTGGTGCTAGCAGCGACGCCCGAATAGCGCTTTTTGCAATACCTTGCTCGAGAGGCAGGATGGTCATATCTGCATCTTGTCCATTTCAATAAATCTCGGCAGATGATTTAACCGACGAACCTTCCGCGGCTCCATTGCACGCGCTGTGTCGTGTGGTTCATCAAATTTTTTACATACCTTATTCAGTCGTTTCGCGTGAGAGGCTGAGGTGACTACAAGGGACGATGGACAGCGACCTTTCGAGGTGGACGGACATTGCTTGGCATGCATGACCCTTGATTTGACAGGGGCACATCGCGACTTCCCAGGCGTCCACGTCTCCAATTCGATTGACTTCCGCCATCTGCCATTGTACGGACCACCTTTCGACTTGTTCCCTTCTCTTCTGACGGTATCGCCGCCATGGCCTTGATTCTAGCACTGAAGCTGTGTCTGGCCTTTCTGCTTCCGCTCGTCTCGGCCCTCAAGTTCGACATCCAAGCACATCTCGGCCATGAATCAGCTTCGAAAGAGCGCTGCATCCGCAACTTTGTCGCCAAAGACCAACTGGTCGTGGTCACCGCAACCATCAGTGGCAGCAGGGGCGATGGCCAGACTCTGAACATACACGTACGTTCATGTTTTCCCTTCCCGTCAAGCTATCATCCAGGACTAATGTAACCTCTTTTCCACCCATAGATCAAAGACGCAGTAGGAAACGACTACGCACGCCCTCGCGATGTCGTTGGCGAGAACCGTTATGCATTCACCTCCCACGCCGACAGCGCCTTCGACGTATGCTTCGAGAACATCCTGAACCACCGCACATCGGCCGAAGCCACACGGCATGTAGAACTCGACATCGACATAGGCGCCGATGCCAAAGACTGGTCTGCGATCCAAGCCGGCGAGAAACTGAAACCCGTCGAAGCAGACCTGCGAAGAATCAGTGAACTCGCAAAGGAAGTTGTGGATGAGTTGGAGTATTTGAGAGTGAGAGAGATGAAATTACGTGATACGAATGAGAGTACAAATGAGAGAGTCAAATGGTTCGCGATCGGAACCATGGGCATGTTATTTGCGTTGGGAGTGTGGCAGATTGTGTACCTGAGGGCATATTTCCGAAGCAAGCACTTGATTTAGAGGACGAAGATATGAGATGAGATGAGACTGACACTTTTCCCGAATTATACTCGGCCGAAGGCAGTGTCGTGCAGCATGGGAGTGCTCTTGTAGTGTACAGAACAGAAACGACACGTTCACGAAGTCACATATTGCGTAAGGCAGGCAAGCAAGCACACATTCCATCATTCCAGCGGGAGAGTAAGTAAGTCTCCTCTCTGCAAATAGCACAAAGAGACTCGGATACTGCTAGCCACAGTGATGCACAGAGCGAGCACTGAGTACTCATCTTGGAAGAGGAGGAAGCCGCGTAGAGAACAAGTAGCGATGCTCACAATTAAGAATTGTCTCCAACTCTTGGTTGCAAACATACGATATATACAATGGCAGACGACTCCATGACAATATAGGCTGTCTCTCTCCCTAGGTGCAACAAATGTCCGCCCTCTAGTAGCCATATGATGAGGAGCACGAATAGTCGCTTTGGAAGTGGCATTCTGGCTCGGACATGTAGGCGTTCAATACAGAGTGGCTATCAATGTAAGGGGACTTTGGCGTCAAAACTTCAAGATCCCAAGGCGGACTAAGGGTAACTCCATCTCCAATTTCAATGCTTAGGTATCAACAGCATCATCGCAGGGATGCAGAGAGTGCAGAGTGCAGGCACCACAGCCGCTCAGGCTGCCTTGGTCTTCCTTTTCAACTTCATCACAGCGAACCACCCCAAGAGCTTAAACTTTAACTTCGCACCCTGGGACTTCAACCTCAACCGAAACGACCTCTTGGAAGGAGCCTTGCTCACGACTTCCGCGTCTTTTGGCGGAGTGACAAAGTCTCTCTCCTTCACGACTGCGATCTCTCTCACAACCTTTTTCTCAGGCGCGGGCACGGGCGCAGGGTCGACAGGGACCACAGCAACTGGCGTGACTCCAACTCGTTCCACAGCCGTGACAGGAGCTGGGACGACTTCCACTGGCTTTTTCTCAGGAGCTGCGACGACTTCCTCGGGCTTTTTCTCAGGAGCTGCGACGACTTCCTCCGGCTTTTTCTCGGGGACGACAACTGCCTCTTCGACCTTCTTCTCTGGCTCAGCCATAGGTGGTGCGATTACTGGGACTGGCGTAACTTCGACCGGTGCGATGACCACTGGTGTGGCAGGAGCTGCTTCAATCTTTTTCTCTGCTGGAGTGACAGGCGTAGGCTCAACAGGAACCACAACGAGTGTTGCAGCTTCAACTTTTTCGAGGACCGCTGGGGCTGCTGCTGGTTGTTGAACTGGCTCCTCAACTTTCTTCTCTGTGGTGAGAACAGGCTCGGCGGGGACCACTGGGGCTGCTGCTGGTTGTTGAACCGGCTCCTCAACTTTCTTCTCTGCGGTGATAACAGGCTCGGCGGGGACGACTGCAACTGGCGCGACTTCGACGGGTTTCTCAACGACCGCTGGTGGTGGTGGCGCTACCTCGACCTTCTTCTCTGTGGTGACGATAGGCTCAACGGGTATCACGTCGACTGGTGTGACTCCCACTCGTTGGACGACCGCTGGAACAGCAGGGGCAACTGCTGGAGGTGCTTGGGTGACAGTAGGTGTAGACTTTGCAGCAGGTTCACTTTCTTCGATGATCTCAATTACTTTGATGACCTCTACCACTCGCTCTACTTGGTGTTCGACGACAGGCTGTGAAGGTGCTTCAACGAGTTCAATGACCTGGCTTGACTCAACGGCAGGCTGTGCGGGTGCTTCGACAAGTGTAATGATCTGGCTGGGTTCGACGACGGGCTGTGAAGTTGATTCGACGAGTCTGATGATCTCTGTTGGTTGAGCGGCAGGTTGTGGAGGTGCTTCGACAAGTGTGATGACTTCTTCCGTTGGTGCTGATGCCGAGACTTGCGTGGGTTTGACAACTTCGCTTGGGGCAGTCACTGGCACGTCTGCCATGCGCCGTGTGTATTATGTATGTTGCTGAGAAGTCGACGTGTTGATACTGAAGAGGACCTGATGGGACTGACCTGAGTCGGAAGAATAGATGATGTCGAGATACATGTAGAGAAGATGGTGTCATCTGAAGAAAGAGAGCAACTACATGTACATGTACCTACCTTACATGTGTACCTATGCCTACCATGGGTGACATGCGGTGGACGCAGGAGCGCACCTTTCAGTTGTCCGGGAAAGCAGACACTTACCCTACCTGACCAGCTCTTATTCGAGAAGGAATGCTCTCACCTCGCCTCACGCCTCACCTCGCAGAGTACTCGGGCATAAAACGTATCTTTCCGCATATCTCTGGCCATGGAGTGCAAGCCAGTCGCAGAGACGAGAAGTCGAGCACACCCGTCAATTTGTACCTAGTTTCGTGCACCATCGGGAAATTGTCCTCGAGTTCCCTTGCCGTGAACAGTGTCGATCAGTAGCAGCAACAATAGCCCGCCTTTAATTGGTGATATATGGTGTCCGCCGATGCGTGCTGTTCTTGGCCCTACTTAGGTATGAATACATGTATACCTTAAGGTATCATTGTATCTGTTCAATTCGACACACCAAGCTTACTGATCAAAGTTCTTCAACTCAGGCATAAACCCCAGTCCACCGCCTTTCCGTTCATTGGTTTTCGAGAAATCCACCTTCCCATGGTCAAGCACACCTCCTGCACTTCGGTTTACAACATGCTTTCGTAACATAGCCAGAATCTCGCTATTCTTCCACCTTTGGGGAACGGGTCTGTATGCAGGCTTGAAAGTTCCAACAGTCTGCGCCCATTCACCCGTACCAGGCTTGCGAACAACCGTGCCCTTCGAGTTTTCAGACTTGTTTGCATCTTTCCCTTGCGCTTCAGGTGAAGCCATATCGGGCCCAGCACCCTCTGCATATGCCATCGATGTGGGTGTAGGTTCTTGTGTCACCCAGTAGTAGATATCCCAGTCATTCTCGTCGAGGAAAAGGTCATATTGTTGTAACTGCTTCACCGACATGGTTCCGAGGTTCTCATCTGCAAAGGTGGATAGAAGGAGATCGGACTCTAAAGTGCCTCTTTTCCGGCTTTGGTCTGTAGGAACGGCAATCAGCGTCAGCAACGTGACCTTGTCAGTATCGAGATAGCTTACAAACGAGACGGGCGCGCATGGTGTTGATGTCTTCGCCTGTGCGACGAAGAGGTTCGACTTTGAACGAGCCGCCCTCGATTTCACCTACTTCAAGGCCTGCATTGACACCAGAGTCCGGTGCGCCCTTTTGAGTACCGCCCGTCATCTTCTCGGTGTTCTCCGGCTTGGAGTCCTTTGGAACGAACTTGCCATCCACGCTGGTGAGGAGCTCTGGTGGAGCAGCGTCTTCGCCGATGTTGGGCATCTCGTTGGCGATGGTCGAAGTTGAGTTTGTCATATGAGGGTTGAGCGGCTTCGACTTCATGATTCTGCGGTACTCGTCTGCTGTATCATTGCCACGTTCATTGAGGGGCACTGCGAATCTGGTGGTGGTGGTGGTGGAGAATGGCCTAGCGGTCGAGCGCAGTGCCAGTCGGCTGGCGCGCATGACAGAGCGTGCGGAGGACATTGTTGCGGTGCTTGTGAGGATGATGGGAATGGAGGACGCAGTGATTCAGAGGAAGCTGAGATTATCGAAAAGAGATTCTCACACAGCAATGGCATCGATGGTTGACATCAGCGAATGGAGCTGGCCATCGAGCGGGAATAGCCTCTATTCCCTCCAATCATATGGACGCGGAGTGCAACACCGGTTGGCTGCAGACCAGCAGCTGCAACAGCAGAAATATATCATCGTTCACAGGTTGTTATGTAATTCTTGCTAGACATTACATGTATTGCAATGCCGACCTATTCATAATTCTGATACTGCTTCCCTACCTGAGCTACGGTACCTTACGTTTGAGAACTTGAAGGCTGCCCGCCTCTGACACGAATTTGCAGACGTCCACCCCTATTTCCACCACCGGTGCATGTGTTGAAATCACCGACTGTTTCTCTTAAAGTGCACCGGAAAGGCGATGAGCTAGGTAAGAATCGTCGAAAACTCGAGACGGTATCTCCGTACGTGGATGTCTCGTTACCTAACTTTGACCGGATATCTTGGGACATTTTGCTATACAGGACCGTCCAAACTTCGCTCTCGGTTGTGGACGTCCACCTCCTCGATTACATGTAGTTCTATGCGTAAGGTAAGGTAGACGCTGGTCTTTGATAATGCTGCAGAAGCTGACACGTGCGGTGTCAGGACGATCGTCGCCATGGGGTCCTGGAATCGAGATCGTAGCACACACAATGCAGTACGCCCGAGCTCGCTGTGTGGGATCCGTGTGTAACGGACAAATTTAGCAGGACGCGTAAGTCGACTCCAGGCAGTGTACTGTGTGTCAGGTCAGCAGGAAGAGTGCAGCCGCCACCAACATCGTCTTCCAGCACTTCATCGAGGGTTGGGACTGTCAATTGAAGTCATCGACATCGAAGACGCATTATCTGCCGACTCGTCTACTACATGACTCGTACTGTATAGTCTGCAGAAGACTAGAGGTGCCTATTAGTTCTATCACAATCTTATCGGAGAAGCTCAGAACCTTGTCAAGCGCTTTCCTCTTTCTGCCATTGCACCGGGGGCCTATCCAATCACGCCACTCATCTTCCTGCCCACAAGTTACAACCTCCCACAGCCCATGTTTGACTTACTTGCACGGATCTCCTTCTTCTGCCCCCAGCTGCTTCGTGTTCTGGACGATTCCGTTCGCAGCAGCTGAATCTACACTGCTGTTCTCCACGCCCACCACGACACGCACCAGTTGACGCGACTTTGGTTCTCCGGACCGCTACCACTCGCTTGCGCGGAGAAAGACGAGCTGTGCGACACGAAATAGACCAGCTTGCAGCTGCATCGTTCTCAACCGTCCGGACTGCAGCAACACACCCGAGCTCTGTGCGAGGGTCTGCTCTATTGCTCCGAGGGGGGATTATTGAGGAGCTGCTGTATACTACTGCTGGCCCAGTAAGAAGAGTTCAGGATACGCATATACACACACCATGGCTTCAGATTACAGGATAAGCCTCACGGCGTTGCTGCTGCTTGGGCTGCCGCTTGCGAAGGCCTTCTACATTCCCGGTAAGCTCAAGAGGTCCAGCACGCTATCAAAGAAGCAGGAATGCTAATCCTGACAAGGGTGGTCGATCAAGTCATATTCTGAGGGCGAAGCGATACCATTGTTTGTGAACAAAGTGTACAGTGATAACACGCAGATTCAATATGCCTACTCCGAACTGCCTTTCGTATGCGCGCCATCGGGGCGTCAGCGGCCTGGAACAAGCCTCATTTCCGGCTCGAATGTGGCATTGAATCTCGGAGAGGTGTTGCGCGGCGACAGAATCATGGTGTCTGACTACGAGCTCGAAATGGGCAAGGATGAAGAGGCGCGGTATCTGTGCAGTCAGAAGGTGAATAAGGCGGGTTTAAAAAAGGCCATTGAAGTGGTACAGAAGGGCTATGTTGCAGAATGGATCGTGGACAACCTACCCAGCGCAACGAGCTTCGTAAGTGTGGACAAGAGCAGAAAGTACTATGCTTCAGGCTTCAAGATGGGCTACGAGGAGGTCTCTCTCTTGACCGGGCAACCACGATATTTTTTGAACAACCACGTCACCTTGGTTATCCGCTGGCATCGCGCTCCTGGAAGAGATGGCGAGCAGGGGAAAAATGTCATAGTGGGATTCGAGGTCTATGCAAAATCTATCGAGGCTGAAAATCGTGATGCATCTGGACTTCCCACGAACCTTCACGACACTGGAGCAGGTATGGAGTTGACCTGGGGCAATTCGACTATCAACGCAACTACACTGAACGACCCAGCGACCACCTACCACGGCTTCGACACCATCGACGACATGCCAGATGACGCGTTCGTGACCATTCCCTACACATACTCCGTCTATTTTCGCGAAGAAGACAAGGTGGATTGGTCGAACAGATGGGATCTATACTTCGTCAACCAGGAAGACAGCAATGGGATCCATTGGCTTGCTATTATCAATTCTCTGGTCATCTTTGGCGGGCTCTCCATATCTGTGGCTTACATCATAACACGTACAATTCGTGGAGACATTGCGGGATATAAAGAGCTTGGTATGGAGGAAGGAAAGCTTCGCATAGGCCAGCGCAGCAAAGGCAGCAGGTCGCCGCGTAAGATCAGTGCGGAACATGGTGGCCTCCTCGAGAAGGTCGGCAGCCCAGCACCCCAGGACGATGTTGACTCCGACGACGACGACGTCCTCGATGACATTACAGGCTGGAAGCTCGTTCATGGTGATGTTTTCCGCCAGCCTGCACATGGCCAGCTACTGGCGCCCTTGATCGGATCCGGTATGCAGCTCGTCTTCATGTCTGTCGGACTCCTGCTACTCTCTTGCTTTGGCATCCTGAACCCCTCGTTCCGCGGCGGTTTTGTCTCAGTCGGCTTCGCACTCTTCATCGTGGCCGGTGTATTCTCTGGTTACTTCTCGGCACGGGTGTACAAGACGTTTGGCGGCAACAATTTCAGACACATTGCGATCGTTACAGCGACTCTCTTCCCTGGCCTACTTTTCGCCACCATCCTCGTCCTCAACCTCTTCGTCTGGCTACAAGCTTCATCTACGGCTATTCCCTTTGGAACCCTGCTCGGCTTGGTGGCTCTCTGGCTTCTGGTACAATTACCCCTTGTCTATGTGGGCAGCTATTACGGCTTCGCCAAAGCTGGCGCCTATACACACCCGATCAGGCCTACGAAAGTCGCACGTCAGATTCCACAGCAGGCATGGTACAGTCGCAGGATGCAGGCTATCCTGCTCGCCGGACTCGTTCCTTTCGCCGTCATCTTCATCGAACTCATGTTCGTCTTCCGAAGCCTCTGGCAAGACAAGAGCGGCTATTATTACGTGTTCGGCTACATGGCCGTGGTGTCATCTATCCTTATTCTTGCTGTCATGGAGACGACCATTATCGCAATATACATACAGCTATGTTCAGAGGTTTGTACACATTTCTCGGCCATTGATATCAAGTGCTAACAGATGCAACAGAACTACCACTGGTGGTGGCAATCCTTTTTCGTTGGCGGATCCTCCTCCATTTGGATTTTCCTATACTGTGTGTACTACTACGCCAATCACCTTCACATCACTGGACTGGTCAGCACGATGCTATTCTTCAGCTATAGCTTTCTCGCATGTGTAGTATATGGTCTCCTCACCGGCACGATTGGCTTCCTGACGGCATACGCATTTGTGCGCCGGATATTTAGCGCCATTAAGGTTGACTGAGCGCAATAAGGACCACAGGCACGGCCGTTGCCGTATCGCGATATTTACCAACCTATAATCGCCGACTACTGACCGACCGACGAGTCGTCAACATCCCCTACTCGCCTTGGCAGCGAGTAATCGTCACTACTTGACCCGACTCTCGGTATATATCTCTCTCTCCCTCTCTCTCTCCGTACCGGGACAGAAGCGCTCTCACCGGGACAGGACATTGTATTACGGAGAAGCACACGTGGCTCGAGCGCCTGAGAAAGCTTGCCATGGGCGCTTCTGGTTTCATGACATTGATTAGCGGGCTGCATATGGGGTGGCTTTCATCATGCGCGTGATCGAAGAGTGAGGCCTGGGTCTACAACGTTCCTTGTGGGCCGGATGGAGAAGATCCAGCTTGTAGTCGACCTAATGATAATGCGACACTGCCTACTGTACGTTGTCATCTACTGAGTTATGGGTTCCCACCTGGCCGCTGCTTGTGCCTTTCTCGTTCCCATCAAACGCCGTTCACGTGCTGCAACGTCGTCCACAATCGTGTATCAAGCTCTACCTCACTGTATTGAGAGGGAAGTCTTCAACGGGAAGGCGGCATACTGCTGCTTGCGGTCGGGCCGACTGGAGAGGATCTCAAGCTTCACAAGCAGCGGGAACAGCACAAACGAGAAGGAGGAGTGCTGATCTCGACACGCGTAGCACTCACTGCCGTCGTACCAGCGCGGGGACTCCACACGTCGAATCACACCAGCTTCTCGGTGAAGTACCTTACCGACTGCACGGTCACTGCATTGTTGCACTGTGGGCGATCAGATCAGAGCCGCCTTACGGTATATAACACAGGTACCGGTAGGTGTCTCCAACATGCACCTGCCTTCATCGTCCCAACCTTCGACTTCGACTTCGACTTCGACTTCGACTTCGACTTCGGGCATCGAAGCCTTCGACGTTCTCAATTCTACCATTCAGCACGGCATGTCTTCTTTCAGCTGGACGCAGGCTGTGCTAGCCTTGTCGGCTTTCGCACTTGCGCAGGAAACATCTTCACCACCGGTCGACGGACGCGGCGCCGCTGTATACGGAACATCATCCACTGGCTCAATAGCTAGTGCGACTGTCTCGGGGGCGACCAGCACGTATTCTGTCCCATTTACAGGTCAGTATTGATTGCTTCATGGAAGTCTGTGGGTTTATTAGCCTGACACTACACCTGGGCTAACAAAGTTGCCTGCTTGCAGTGCCAGCATCTGCAGATATAGGTCCCAATATTCTCCCCAACATCAAGGACCCAAACGCCAAGCAAGCACAGGTCGGTCAGAAGATGATTGTTCCCGGATCAAGGCTGATTGGTCACAGGCGCTCTGCCCTGGATATAAGGCGGAGAACGTTGAGTACACAAAAACCGGGTTCAACGCCGTCTTATCACTTTCCGGCACTCCGTGCAACGTCTATGGCACCGATATCGACACCTTGGCATTTGAGGTGGACGTACAAAGTGATCACAGATTGCATGTCTCCATTCAGCCGTACTACATCTCCGATAGCAATAGGACTCAATATCTTCTGAATGAGGACATTGTGCCGTTGCCAAAGAAGGGCGAGGAAGGCTCACAGGAGATTGACCTGCAATTTAGCTGGAGCAACGAGCCCTCATTCAGCTGGTCCGTGGTGAGGAAGTCGACAGGAGATGTGCTGGTTGACACCGCTGGCAGCGTGCTCGTGTACGAGAACCAGTTCGTGGAATTCGTCTCCCAGTTGCCAGAAGACTACAACCTGTATGGTATGGGCGAGCAGGTCCGCGGATTAAGACTGCAAAACAACTTCACCGCAACATTCTACGCTGCTGATGCGGGAGATCCCATTGATCGAAACATTTATGGTGTACATCCATTCTACCTAGATACGCGTTACTTCGAGATTGACGAAGAGACTGGGGCGCACACTTCGGTCACCAGCGAAAACGCCACAGCAAATGGCGACTTCGTCGGCTATAGTCATGGAGTCTTTCTGCGGAATGCTCATGGTATGGAAGCCCTTTTCCACCCCACAAACATCACTTGGCGCTTGCTGGGAGGCAGCATCGATCTGTACATCTTCGACGGCCCAACGCAAGAAGCTGTGACCAAGCAGTACCAGCAGGGTGCTATCGGTTTGCCGGCCATGCAGCAATACTGGGCATTTGGTTTCCATCAATGTCGATGGGGCTACAAGAATTGGTCACAGGTGGAAGCTGTTGTGGACAGCTACCACGAGTTCGATATTCCACTCGAGACTATCTGGTATGGAGTCCATCGCACACACCCACGAACACACACATACAAGAGACATCTACTGAACTTCACTACATTCTAGGACGGATATCGATTACATGTTTCAGTACAGAAATTTCGAGAATGACCCAAACAGATTCCCATACCCTGAAGGACAAGAGCTTTTGGCCCGCCTGCATGCAGCTGGACAGCACTATATACCCATCGTGGACAGCGCGATCTATATCCCGAACCCTAACAACGCGTCCGACAACTACTCCATCTACACAGACGGAAAAGACAGAGGCGTCTTCCTCAACAACCCAGATGGCAGCCAATACATCGGCTCTGTCTGGCCTGGCTATACTGTCTTTCCTGACTGGCATGCCAACCAATCCGTCGCTTGGTGGACTGACAGCATGGTCGCCCATCACAAAAATGTTCCGTGGGATGGTATTTGGATCGACATGTCCGAAGTCTCGTCCTTGTAAGAGAAGCTCGTCGTACTGTTTCGCTGGGCGGTAAGCTAATCTGAACCAGCTGCATCGGTTCTTGTGGCACTGGGAACTTGTCTCTAAATCCAGTCCATCCACCTTTCGGTCTTCCTGGAGAGCCAGGTTCTGAGATCTTCACATATCCCGAGGGCTTCAACTTCACCAATGCCACTGAAGCAGCAGCTGCCGCATCTCTTTCAGCATCGCAAGCCAGTGCTGTTGCCTTAGCCACGCCCGCTGGAACTTCTACCACTGCATACTTCGCTGCTCCAGCCATCACAGCTGGAGTGCGAAACGTCAATACTCCGCCATACGCTATCAATAATGTGCAGGGCGATCTTTCCGTGCATGCTGTCAGTCCAAATGCGACGCACGTGGACGGCACTGAAGAGTACGACGTCCACAGCCTTTTCGGTCACCAGATCCTCAATGCCACATACCAAGCTCTACTCGAGGTGTTCCCTGGAAAGCGTCCCATGATCATTGGACGTTCCACATTCGCCGGCAGTGGCAAGTGGGCTGGTCATTGGGGTGGTGACAACACATCGCTCTGGGCATATATGTACTTCAGTATCGCGCAGGCTCTCAACTTTGGTCTCTTCGGCGTCCCGATGTTTGGTAAGAGTAACCCACCTAGTACTTGGTACGAACTACAAGCTGACAACGAGTAAAGGGGTCGATACGTGCGGCTTTAATGGCAACTCGGACGAGGAGCTATGCAACAGGTGGATGCAACTGAGCGCCTTCTTTCCGTTCTATCGTAATCACAACACACTATCGGCCAACTCGCAGGAGGCATACGTTTGGGAGTCAGTCGCCGATGCGTCCCGCAAGGCAATGGCTATTCGCTACTCGCTTCTGCCATACATGTACACACTCTTCTACCAGGCACACACTACTGGCAGCACAGTCATGCGAGCCCTCGCTTGGGAGTTTCCCAATGACCCAACCCTGGCAGCCATTGATAACCAGTTCCTACTTGGACCAGGCATTCTGGTCACACCGGTGCTAGGCCAAGGCATGACCTCGGCTGCTGGCGTCTTCCCAGGTGTTACACAGGGAGAAGTCTGGTATGACTGGTACACGCAGGAAGCAATCTCTGCTCAGCCTGGTGAGAATGTCACCCTTGCAGCACCTCTCAGCCATATTCCAGTCCACGTTCGCGGTGGAGTCGTCTTTCCCAGGCAAGAAGCGCTCTACACCACTGCAGAGTCTCGGAACAGCTCGTGGAGCTTACTTGCTGCTCTGAATGCAGATGGGGCAGCCACTGGAATTCTATATGTGGACGATGGTGAAAGTGTGACGCCGAATGCTACTCTCATCGTTGACTTCACTGCAAACAACGGATCGCTCTATGCATCCAGCCGTGGCCTCTACAAAGATACCAACAGTCTGGCCAACGTCACCATACTTGGTGTGCAGAGCGAACCAGCTGCTGTTCATATCAACGGGGATAGCTGTGCTGGGGTGGAATACAATAGCACAAGCAAGGTCCTCCGTGTGACTGGTCTGCAGAGTGCCACCGCCGCAGGCGCATGGGCTGAAGATTGGACTTTGACTTGGTCATGAGGACATGATGAATTGGACAAGTAGTGTATTGCTCGACGACGAAATATCTGTAGATAAGCATCACGAAATCACGATTGTATGATCATGATCACATTCAGCTTGCATTATTCTACAGTATCGTACCTTACTTCACATTGAAATGCCAAGCTAGAATAGGTCTGAAACGTGATTGGTCTTCCGGTCCTTTGCAATCTCCCACTTCCGACTACTCCTTCCCCCCAAAAACATCGACATCTATCTCATCAACCACAGTCCCATCGAGAACAACAAATGGCCGACTCCAACCAAGCCAACATCCACGACCTCCAATTCGGCACAGGCTACGAAATCTACAAGACAACCATCCTGCCCGCCATTGCATCCGCCCAACACGAAGTCATGCTCATAACCTGTTTCTGGGCCGCAAGCGAAACCCGCACAGCCCTCACCAACACACTACTCCAACTCAGCAAAACTGCTCTTGAACGTCGTAGTAGTAGTGGTGGTGGTAGTAATGCCAGCCAGAAGAAGAAGATAAAGAAAATCAAAGTCCGCATCGGATTCTCCTCATCTTCACTTTTCCAAAAATTCTTCCACACGTCTTCGCCCGGGGGACGTGTATATCACGCTGGAGAATGGGAGGAATTGGGTTTACCTTCGGCAGAAGAATTACGAGGTTTGGATGTGGAGGTCAAGAGTATGTTCTTTTTGCCGTTCAGTGTATGGCATCCGAAGTTTGTGATGGTGGATCGGAAAGAGGTGTTTTTGCCGAGTTGTAATGTTTCGTGGGAGGAATGGTTTGAAGGGTGTGTGAGATTGGATGGGGAGCTGGTACAGCGGTTTGTGGAGTTCTGGGAGGAGAATTGGATGAGTCGTGGGGATGGAGGTGTAGGCAGTCGAATTGAGCAACAGCAACAGCAGAGCAGTTCTAATGATATCACGACACCACCACCACCAAAGACGCCAACGAATCTCTCGGAATCGACAACGACGATAATTCATAGTAGAGTCCCATGCACCTTCCTCCCTTCACCACATCATCGCAATCCGCAATTTCGATTTTTCCCTTGGCAGCAATACGCGCCTGCTCCCAAAACACCGCTCAACGAGAAACTGCTGGAATTACTCGGCTCGGCGCACAAGAGTATATATATCCAAACGCCCAATCTCACCTGTGCGCCGGTCCTGGATGCGCTTCTGGGCGCGTTGGAGCGTGGCGTTGATGTGACGATTGTGACGAGTGAGAGACTCATGATACTGGAACAACTCGTCACTGCTGGGACGACGACCAGTTGGTGTGTGAAATGGCTGCTTAAGAAGTATAGGGGAATCCAGCAGCAGCGGCGGCGGCGGCGGCCAGTCGACGTAGAAGCTGGGCTCTCGAAATTGAGCTCTCTGCGAGTGTCATACTACGAACCACGATCGGCGGCAAAGGCGGGTGAGACGGAGCCAGTGCAGTCTCATCTCAAACTCACAGTTGTGGACGAGGAAGCCGTGGTCTTTGGCAGTGGAAATATGGATCGTGCATCCTGGTACACAAGTCAAGAGCTAGGTGTAGCTTTCTACTCCCACGAGCTAGTCACGAGGGTTATGCAGAGCCTACAGACGGCGCTGGAGGGTCGAACAAAGCTAGTCTACGACAGCGCCCAAAGCTAAACCTGTTCATATTCGTCGTCGGTAGTCTCCGAAGCACTGCCGCCGTCACCCTCGCCGTGGACCATACCAGTGAGAGGATCCGTCTCAGCTGCTGGTACTCCAGCGCGATCCTTCTTATACTTCCTCAAATGCGAAGCCACACTCAGTACGAGAACGCTAAGTCCATGTACGAGAGTGCTTCCGAGAACGATGAATGAGACGACCGGCCAAATGGTCTCGATTGCCTTCTGTCGATCGGTTAGAGGAGGCGAGTACTCTGGTGGGTGACTATCTGGCGTGCTGGTTCCAGTTTCAAGCACAGCTCGCCCTTCGATGGCCAGGAAGAGAGCACCGAGTCCCATCGGCCCAAAGTGTCCACAGAACAGCGCTTCTCGAATCGTTCTGATGTCGGGAATGAATCGATATGTGGCGAGCACAACGGGAATCCGTCTGAACAGCAAGACGAGAGCCAGAAATGCGAGTAAGCGAGGAACGGTGATCCATGGCGTCAAGGTGGTATCGTGGTAGGATTTGAAGGGCAATATTGTGCCGACATACACAAACATGCTCGAGTTGAGAAGCAAGTCAATGATGTGGGGCAGATGTGCTTCTTTGGTCTTCTTTGCAAACCAGCCGTCTCTAGCAAAGCCATAGCCAGCACCGAATGCCACTAGGAAGTCGTCCGAGTCCAAAGTCGATCCGACGCCAACGCAGAAAATGGCGAGGAGTAGATAGAAGACTGTGAAACCGGCTTTGTCGATGTAGTTTCTAGCATCGCTGAAGCGTAGAACCCAATTGAAAGTCACGCCAATGACAAGTCCGATGAAGATACCGAACGTGCATTGCCACAAAATTGTGATGAGAAACCAGTCCTTGACAGCATCGCCAGTAGTGTGCTGCGTCAAGAAGAACAATCCCATATAGAGGAAGGGAAAAGACACGCCATCATTGCAGCCAGACTCAGCGCTCAACATGTCTTTCAGTCTCTTGGGGACGCGTGTCGAGAACTGCGAGTTGGACAGGATACTTGCTGCCAGGACGGGGTCCGTTGGCGTCAGACATGCCGAGATGACCAATGCCGTCGACCAGTCGATTTGAAAGATGAGTTTGGCGAAGATTGCGCAGATGGCCCATCCAAAAGCCATCACTGGTCCAAGTAGCATGGCAACGGATCTCCAGTGGCGACTTGCATAGTATTTGGGTAGTTCCACGCCGACGGCGAAGACTTGAATACCTACGATGACTCTCGTGATCTCTTGGATAGTTCCGTCGCCCTGATTGTTTCTCTCATGTCAGTATGTCTCGTGTAGGTATTTATACTGGTTTGTCATCATTAATGTCGATAATGAATTAATTTGCAACTCACCCATCCCCAGCCTCCTGCCAATTCACTGCCACAGCCCTTGGAGTCGCAGAAATTCGGCGTGAGCCACTGCAGAACTGCAGGGCCGAGAATGATTCCCACGAGAAGCGCGATGGGAGGCTCGGAGAGATGGACTAGTAAGGTATCGCGTGCATGTCAGTTCCGTAGTCATGTCATATAAGGTATTATAGGTAGTCTTTCGGTGGAGATATGACTTTCGTGCGACATACGGCGGTTTCTCAGGAAGTTGGTGAACAGCACATAGCTGATGAGAAATGTCGACAAGAGCAGATACGTGACGTGCGGAGGCGTCGCCTCTATTCTGAGGTTGAAATGGGGCATGGTCAGCGACGCGGACTCTGTATAACTCATGGGAGGTGGCATGTTGGCTGGACAAGGCATGTTTGATTTGTACGCACTGATCCCACACCATGTTGCTGGTTCACATAGGTATTTCACGTGAATGCTGGGTGTGCGGTGGTGTAGGTACTTCGCGTGAATGCTGCGTGTGCCGTGGTGTAGGTGGTGTTGTTGGTGTTGTTGTGGTTGTTGTTGGTGTTGTTGTGGTTGTTGTTGATGGTTGCATGTGGGCAGGAACTTGACATCAATTTCGATATTGAAGTTGTGATCCAAACGTGATGCCGTCACCGATAGTTCTATTCTAGAACTGCATCGTGCAAATCCTGTCATTTCAACCTCACATCAGTCGTTCTCCCATCCGATCCTCTATTTAGAGTCCTACTACTATACACTGAGAGACGATGATAGAGACGATAATATATAGAGCTTCTCATAGCATCACCAAGATAATCACATAAACTCCCTCTCCCCCTCCCACCCTACGGTCCTCCTATAATTCTGCGTCAACCCCGCAACTTTCCACCCATCCACCCCCTTCGCCACCGTATACACAATCGTCCCATAATGATGCAAAACCCCATCAAACGTCACTTGGAACGGACTCCACGCCATGCCAAACAACCCATCCACTTTGACATCTGTGGCATCCAAATCGGGAGTTTCGAAGATTTTCAAATCTGGCGCTCCGCCTTCTCTGCGTTTTTTGGATGCGTCGTCGAGGATTTGGATGAATTTTTCGATCGAGGTGCGGATTATGACGGAGATGTGGTGGCCATCTTTTGTTGGCGGTGTTGTTGTGTTACTACCACTAGTAGGAGAAGAAGAAGAAGAAGAAGGAGGAGGAGGAGTAGGTATAGCAGCGTATTGCGGGTAATTGTCTTCTTCACTACCACTAGTGGGGTTCCTCGGTGGGTCCTGTCTCAGAATAGCGAGAGTTGCATTGGGGAGGAAGGTGTGACCGAGAGCTTTGGTATCTGCGGCATTGATGGCGTCGAAGAACTCTTGAATCAAAGATTTGATGGCGTGGATGTCTGATGATTCTTGTGTTTGGGTCATGGTGATGGACGTGGGGAGGGGAGGGGAGGGCCCTGGAGGTCGAATGTGTGGAGGAGTTGGAGAGTGTTGTTGCTTTTGTTTGCCGGAGCTTTGAACTCTTGTCACTTGTGGAAGGGAGTGATATACTAGTCACAACAAGACCAGGCACTACAGTACTCGCGAGGAAAAGGGGAACTATATCACAGCATGGTTGGTATTTGTAGATGTTGGTGGTGGTTGTTGTCGTACTGGGCGACTCGCGGGGTGAGGTTGTACTGGGGTGCAATTGCCGATGAGGTCCGATTGGACTCTGGTCGGTACGTGTATTGATAATGGAGTGATATTGATGCATAACCTAATTGCTGCACAAGTGACAACTGTATCGCTGCATAACTCTATCGCGGAAGGATCCCGGCCCGATCAGCGTTCACCAAGCTACTACAACTGTGTCCCAGGGTAACTCCCAGCACAAGATAAAACTAGAGAGGGGAGCTCTCGTGATATGTCCTGCTTGCAGTAAGGTAAGCTTTGTCCCAGCCCGTGACACCGCTCGTACACCGACTTTAATTACCAATGTTTCCCAGCCCCGGGCATCACCACCTCGCTCCTGCTCCACAGACACATTGTAGTTGAATGTATGCACTTCTCGCGATGTGGTAAGATTGACTTCCAAGACGAGATATCATTATTCCAGCTCCATGGTACATGTCTCAGTCTTGATCTGCCGAAATTTGTGACGCTCGAGCATAGAGGCGAAGTATGCTGCGCGCTCGTTGAGCCACATATCCAGATCAGAGCCCGGCCGTAGCATACCCGCATTACCGACAGCACCATAGCAGATATCCTGCAGCTTCAAAAAGATATCATATGTGATCGCTTTGCTTTCTTTCATCTCTTCGAAAATAGCTCGGCCCAGCTCTGGAAGTCCAAAAGCATGGCTTAGGTTGTATTTGTTGACCAAATCTTTCAATTGTAGATGCAAGTCGAGGTCATTCTCTGCGGATAGCGGATCGATCGTGATGGTGCAGTTCATGGAGATCTTGGATGTGGCCGATGCGACTGAATTCCCGTGTGGCGTTGGCGGCGGTGACATGAAGCCGGAATTGGGGGAAACCGTGAGCATGTCGAGTGGTTTGTGACGCTTGGTCACAGCAATTTCGTCTCCATCGTCGTGATCGGGAATGACATGCTTGCGAGAGTTTCTCTGTGGTTGCGCGTGAACGCTGTATTGACGTCAGTGTCTTTTGACTCGAAGGTGTTTGAAGAACATTTGAAGCTGTTCAATTACGGTGTCTTGGTTCCACTCATGCAGCAATTGTCCGGCTTCGTCGCATTGGATCTCGTCTTCTCTGGATCTTGGTCCAGGACATAGGATGACTTGACCAACCTGGCGCGTTGGTTTGGCCGATTTGCGCTAGGAGCTATCAGCACAGAAGTATTCGCTCGAGATCTGTACTCTTTCTCCAGGTCGTTGATATGTGCATTGAGCTCTTGGAACTTGTCAACCACATTGTAATTGACAGGTGGAAGACCTCTGCGCTCAGAGAACCGTGTCCGTGGCCTGCAGTCCTCCCTCTCATGGTTCTCATCGTCTGGAGAACCAAGGAGTAACGGTGTGGAAGGAGCCTGTCTAACCGGAGGGCAGTGCAGCTGATATTGCTGGGGTGGTGAGCTTGCCATCTTGTCCGTGTTTGCGAGATGATGATGTAGGAGACGTGCGACTATATAAAACCGAGGTTGGGTTGGGGGGGAGGAACTGTGTTTTCGCAGAAGGAGTGAATTGGAGCAAGTGAGATTTTGTCCGCTCAGGCAGCAGGTGCGTAGAACGGTTGTCCAGAGAGAGAGATAGTGAAGCGCTACACTCAGACGTGTAGCTTTACCACGACATGCTTAGAAACAGAAGTGTAAACTTGCACCTTGGATATCACGCTGCTCCTCAAGGCAGCACAAAAGAAATGCTGACCTACATGTGTTCCTTATCCAAGTGCCCACGCCTTGACGCTACCATCCTCTCCACAACTGAATGCTCGCTTCTCGATGAGCAGCAGATCTCGCACGACTTCTTCTCCATGAGCACCAGGAAGATCAATCTTCTGGCCGAAATCCCAAGCCCCAGGAGTGCCGAGTGAGGATATTCCAAGGGTGCGCTTCTCGTTGTGGCCATAGGCAATCACAGGCGGTCCATCTGGCTGCACGAGAATATCAATCACATACATGCAGTCG
The DNA here is from genome assembly GCA_000504405.2 of Mycosphaerella sp. Ston1. Taxonomy (NCBI): domain Eukaryota; kingdom Fungi; phylum Ascomycota; class Dothideomycetes; order Mycosphaerellales; family Mycosphaerellaceae; genus Mycosphaerella; species Mycosphaerella sp. Ston1. Next base: position 41,398 of record AWYF02003203.1, read on the forward strand.
AGCTTGTGGCGCACATCCCCAAATTGAGTAGGCGGTGGCAACTCCTCGTCCTCTGCTGCGGTTTTGGCTAGAGTGTATATCGAGTATTGCTCGTCCGTTGAAACCACATATGCTTCATCATGGGCCAGAAAGCCGGCGCAGTGGACGGCCGATCTCGGGTTCAGCACTTGTTGCAGCGCATCATCCTCATCCTCGTGGTTCACGTCAAAAATCGAGACCAGGCCGTCTGTGCTACCAGACAAGAGCACGTGCGGCTGCGCAGGATGGAACTGCAGCTGCGTGACGGTATCGGTATGGGACTCATTGTACTGGCGTATAGGGAGAGTGGGGTTTCGTGTATCAAAAAGTAGCACACTAACATCTCCGAGGCCTTCCTTCAGACTCTCCGTACCGACCGCAATGTACTGTTCGCGACAGGCCAACGACGAAATGCCGTTTGCCTTGGGATCGACCATTTCAATGCCCTTTTGCGCGCGGGCGTCCCAACATCGGACCAGACCATCACGACCACCAGTCACGAAGCTTGAGCTGGCGCCAGCCTTCAGACAAGAAAGGCCGAAATGAGCATCGATGACGGTCTTCGTAGGCTGGAGCGAAGTAGCGTCAAGATATCGTAACGCATTGTCGGACCCAATTGTAGCTAGATGAGTAGTGGTGCCAGCAGCCTTTGCGAGAGCGAAGAGGTAATTATCCGCCGACGTAGCCAAGCTACCAACACACTTTGCGGGCATGATTCTGCCAGCGGAGACCGATGCTGTTAGAGCAGTAGTGTGGTAGTAGCCAAAGCAGGGACAGTGTTTTTGCGATCAGATGACGTTGTGGATCTATCGGTAGAGCGACCCGATTCGAGTCTGAAGATCACGCAGGTCTCGCGGGCATGTTCTGCCGGTATGCGGTTTCGAGATGAATTTTTGCAAAAAATGGAGGTGAAGTCGGTAGATTGACGCGGCATCAGGTGGGGAGTGAGCGAGCCACGACTTCTGACTACATTAGGTATGTAGTTCTAGTTCTATGTAGTTCTAAGTCCACTCATACAGCACCAGGCTGCCTCAGTTGACGGACACAGTGTATAGTAGTCAATTCTATGTGTTGCGCAGGAGGGCTCCGCTAAATGCACTGCGGGTATGCAGTTCTGCGTTTGCCTCCGCCAGCGCATACACACACTCTCTGGTAGAGCTAGCACGCACAGACAGTATCACCCGGCGTGCGCTTCTCTGGTGCTTTCAAAGGGGCATGCAGCCATACCTGAGAGACCCGGGGTCCGCAGATTGGGCTAGGTTTGAGATCTAGTTCTAATGCAGGTAACAGGGTCCGACGGGGTGCAAACAAGTGCAATCACATATGGAGGTACACTGTACAGTACAGTGCAATGGTGTGTACGGAGTTTCCAGGTCAGTCTTTGCACCCTCGTTGCGCAACACGGTAGGCGGGCGGGACGGGAACGGGTAGTGCAAGACTACATACAGTACATGTACATATAGTAGTGTGAGCGTGTGAGCGAGGATGGGTTGCAAAGGAATGACTCGATCCCTCGACCAGTAGGAGGTGGATAGGTACATGTAGTAGTTGTAGGAGTAAGGTATTCAAGAGATGAAGTCTGTTCAGTAGAACTACATGTAGTTCTCGTCTCGCGTAGCCACAGCCGGGACTCCCTTCCTCCCTCTTCCTTCCTCCCTGAGTCCCTGTCGCCCAAGAACACGGCTGGCACGGCAGGACAGCTACGACAAGGCATGCTGAGAACTACATGTATACTATCCGTTACCCGTAAGCCTTAAGGTCAGGTAATACAGGTGTGATTACATTAAGTGTATTGCTGCCAGCGCCCACTCGGCCCTCCGGCCGACCACGTGCACCACCACTTTCCGTCCATCCATGAATAATCCTACCTTACCTACCTTACCGACGCGGATACCTTAAGGTATGATCCATCCTGATCTCTGCCCTTCTTCCCCTTCCAGTTAACTCTGTTGGTGGCATCGGATCTGACAGAAGCCTATTCCAACAGCTCCTTCCTTCCATTTCCACTTCCACTTCCATTTCCATTTCCGTTTCCATTTCTATTTCCACTCCCTCCTTCCCTGAGTTCCCTCTGCCCTCTCCCCTCCGCCGCCCCTCCCCACTCGCACTCCCACTGCCACTGCCACTCCCACTTCCCTCCCTCCCGGTCCCGCCTTCCTCCTTCCTTCCTGCCTGCCTCCTCACGCTCTTGCCCTCTCCTGCTCATCCCCTTTCCCACCGTGCCGTGCGTGTCGTGTCGTGTCGTGTCACCCAGCAGTGCTGCGGCAGGCAGGCAGGCGGGCAATCCGTCGCAGTGCGTGCACACTCCAGACGCCAACCTGAAATCCAACGGCTGCACTTCCAATTTCGCCCTGTCATCACACTGCCAGAGGCTATCGTCCTGCTGGAAACACTCCAACACTGCAGCACCACACACTCCAACCCTATCGCCTCTCTCCCTTCGACCACTGCCACACTGCCACAAGTCGTCCTCTACCACCACCACCACCACCACCACCATGAAGCGCCAAACGCCGGTTGCCCATCTGCTCTACTCCTACCTATTTCCCCAACCCACCCCTACCGACCCGCCTTCCTTCTCGGCACATCTGGCTAGGAATCTGGTGCCCGAAGTACGCATTGAAGTCGCCACCTTCTATGGCGACCTGAATTCGACAGAGGCCCGCTATCCCGGCCTCAACTACTGCCATCCGCCTCACCGTATGCGCTTGGGCCGGTTCAAGCATCACAAGCGCTTGTTCGAGGCCTTCGACACCCTCGGACTGACTTACGGAGAGATTCAGGATTTCTGCTGCTGGGAAGGCACCAAGTGGGCGAGAGAGCGCTATGAGAAGGATGAAGGCGTGAAAGTGGTCGACACCACTGGGGATGAAATTGGTCCATTTGTGGAACGCAGAGACATCCGAGCCGCCGAGGATGCGAGGAGAAACAGCATCACGAGAAAGACCGACATCTCTATTGTCGTAGAAGACGCAGAGACGAGTCGAAATCGGCAACCCACCATTGACGAAGACGACGAGGACATGGATGACGCGGAATCAGAGACGGATCGTGAAGAGCCTGTCGACGCCGATGCGGACAACGAGCGGGAGTCGCCTTCAGAAACTGCAGCCCGCGAGCAGCACGTAGCTGAACTGCAGCGCCGTCGCCAACATGCCATGGAGCAGTCCTTCAATCAGCGGATCATTACAGCTTGGGAGCAAGGACAAAGCTTGCCACCAGATCTCGAGCAATATCTCAAGGAGCAGTCTGAGCGCGGCAATCATCCCGAGCTCAATCGGCTGATGGCTCAGCGTCGGGCATCACGCACTTACTCCGTGCCTGACGACGGTGCGCTGGTGGCCAACGTGGCCAACCAACAGGCATCCCAAGCGGCAGCGTGAACAGCCGCTTGATCGAACAGCCAGAGAAGGGATATTATTGTCACCGCACCAATAGCACGCTACTGTTTACTGTTACGAGCGCACCAGCTATTGGAAGTTCAGACGACAACTAATACATATTCGAAAAAAAAGGCGTTGGCATGGGATGGGTGGGCATCAGTGAGGCAGGGGTTTGCACAGTGAGCTCGCTGCGAGTTTAGCATGGCGTTGTGGCATTTCGAGATTCTGAACTGATCGCGATCAGCAGGATCAATCTCGAGCGTTTGTGTGTCTTTTTTTTCCACTTTTCTGTTTATCTGCGTGCGTGGTGTATAGTGGCATATCATTTTAGCAACCTTTGTGCATCGTCGACAATGCCTGGGTTTGACGCAGATAAGGTGCCAACCCAAATAGTTTTATATTTGAAAAAGAAGCCAATCACGAAACTTCTTCCGACTTCCAACCCGTAGAACTATTTATCCGATTTCGACTTCAGATTCGTTAGAGACCAGCTTCTGTACCTCATGTACCTCTTAGTTCTAATCTCGTGAGCCTCACTATTGCATGAAATACTAACTCAGAAAATGCTAATAAGATGCCAGTATTTCTATAGCCAGTTCTATTCTCAGAGAGAGAGGGGGAGAGAGAGAGTCAGAGAGAGACTATTTCTATTTTCGCAATAGATTTCGTATTTCCTAGGACCTAATTGCGCCTTTCCTTGTTATAATACTCGAACTAATTCTTATTCTTTGGTCTACAACAGACTTGTGATTGACTTCACACTTCCCTTTATTCTGATGATGATACTCATAAAATCATAATCGACTAGGTAGAACTAGTAGCCAATTCAAACACATCTTCCCACACCTTCGGTCTCACTCTATCATCTTTGAGATAATTCTCCAAATCATATCCGAATTCCAGTAAACTGTCTTCTTCACACCAGCTCGCCATTCCCATCAGACCAATGGGCACTTTCCCATCGGTGTCGTCTTGATATCCCACCGGTGCGGTAATCGCCGGACAACCCGTGAAATTCGCCAACCAGACATATTCCATATTTCGGACTTGTTGATTCGCATCAGACATTCCATACGCCAACTCTCCTGCTCCGATTCTCCAGCCCGCATTCGGCGTGGTAGGAGTCACGATGATGAGACCGGGATGGACTTGGAAAAGATGAGCGAGATGTTGCATGAGTAGATTTCTCAGACGTTGGGCTTGCAGGAAATCTACAGCTGTGGTTTTGCGTGCTACAGATATGAGAACTTTGTTGGCTGGAGTGAGTTTATGTTGGTCGGATATAGCGACGCCAGTGGCGAGTTCGGAGAGGATTGTCATTGCGTGAGCGAGTTGGCCTTCGGGGATGAGAGGAATGGAAATGTCGATTGTCTGGTACTTGTGATGGGTGGTGAGGTGGTCGATGGAGGCTTGACACGTGGATTTGACGATCGGGTCCGCTCGGTTAAACCAGGGCTTGTAGATGCCGAGCAGTTTGGGAGTGCTGGATACTGGCTTCTTCGAGATTGAGCCAGGTGGAGTGAAGAGACATGATGTAGGGTCGAGAGCATCTGGCTGGGCCATTATACGATAGCCGATCTCGAGGTCGATCATATTGGCAGCGATAGGACCTGAGACTCCATTGCTCTTTGCAAGGTTTGTGGAAGGTCGACTTGAGATTCTTCCATGAGACGGCTTGATTCCAAAGACTCCACAGTAGTTTGCTGGGAGTCTGATGCTGCCTCCACCATCGTTGCCCTCGCAAAGAGGAGTGAGCCCAGCAGCAACACTGTAGGCAGAGCCACCAGAGCTTCCTCCCGTGTAGTAGTTCTCGTTGTTGGGATTGAGAGGTGTGCCAAAGTTGGGGTTGTTGTTCGTCGTATCGGCACCCATTTCATGCATAGTGGTCTTACCAACGATGATGGCACCCGCATCCAGCCATTTCTGAACACAATAGCTAGTACCATCATCTTCACGGGTGTAGTCAATCTTGGAGCCAAAGCACTTCGAATAGCCACTGTCTCACATATCAGTAACCTTTGACATCGAACACTCATGGTCTCCGTACATACCTGAGATCCATCTCATCCTTTACAGCCATGGGCACGCCATCGAGCACGCTCAAGAACCTCCCTTCGGCATATCTCTTTGTGCTCTCATCAGCGGCCTTGAGCACGATATCTTCTCTCACTTGCAAGTACGCCGTCGAGTGCTTATGGGGTTTCTGCACATCACGATTGATCAACGGCAGTAAAGCTTTGGCGACCGCAGTAGGCGTGAGCTTTCCCGCAACATAAGCATTGTGATAATCCAGCACGCTCCAGTGAGTCTTCGAAACGGGCCTTCGACTCTCCCAATTCTCACGCTGCAGCGACATGAGATACTCGGCATCATTCGGAGCCGGAGCCGAAGCCAGAGCCGATGTGGTAGCATCGCCAGTACTAGAACTAGTCTTGATCACGAGCGGTTCATATCTCGGCTCGAAGGCGTCCAACTCGGGTCGATCTCTCAGGCTTGCAAAACCGGCATTGTTCCATAGCGCCTGCTGTATGAAGCCCAACTTGGTAATCCTGCCATCCCGATCGCCATGTCAGATCGAGGTACTCCCCCGGGGAAGAGGCGAAGAAATAAGCGCTCGCGGCATGGAGACCAACGTCGGAGCCTCTCCTGCGTCGTTCTAGGCTCGGGTCATGAGACGCAACGGCCTGAAGTTGAGCTTGCAGGAGGGAGGGCTCCATGCCGCAATGAAGCGCTCGGGTGAGGACATACAGTATGCTGCCGTAGTGCAGCGGCAGACCCTTGACGACAGGATTGGCAGGTTCCGCTGGAGGCTTCCAAGGTATAGCGGTCTCGAGTGGGCGTGGTTGGTTGATGGCGATGGGGTGCGCCCCTTGCGTCGCGGGAAAAGACATAATGTCGTTGGCAGTTGGCACGTTGCATATGCACGGCGCGGTTGTACAGACAGCCAAAAGATCAGTCGGCGGCGGCGGGGGATGGCGGAGTGAGAGCCGGTAGGCGTTTGTGCCGCAGCGGCCGACAGGGAACCCCACAGGCGGCACATCATGGATGCAAACGACGCGAGAGCGCGAATGTGACGAGTGGTGTAATAAAGCTGCAGATGAGATTCGATAAGCTGTGCTTTTGTTGTTGCCTAGGTATCTTATGCTTCATCTATAAACCGCGGTATAACCATCAATAATTACAGGTACAGGGCCTTTTCCAATTTCCATTCGGTGTTCTGCGCACCCATGCCTTCCATGCCAGAGAAAGTTTTGTAATCTGAACATTGCATCGTGCAAGTCGTACTGCAGTGAACGAAATTGAGAAACAAATAGAAGCAATTTCGGCCATCCGATCTAGAGGGGTATCATAGCAAGATTGGCCTTGCGAAGCCAGGTATCTCTCCCAGGTGAACCATACCACGGGGAGGAATCATCCCAAATGCTCCTTAACGCCTTGCTGAAACGATACTGAATGCCAACATGTAAAGTGAAACGCCCATTTTGTTACTTGTTCAAAGATGCAAAACGCCGATCCTTCTCGAAACCAGAGTGGTGTAAAAGCTGCAGCTGTCGTGCATACGGAGCCGAGCAGTGTGGGCAGTATGTTGAGCGGTGAACGCGAAAACGCAACGGCAATTCCGATGCCGCAGGCGACGTTCGGAGCTGAAGCGAGACGCTACTCTTTCAATAGCTCCTTCCCTAATAGCCCATGCCCTCGTTCATGCCCACGAGACCCGCCCCAGCAACATTGGCGTTCAAATTCTGCATACCGGTGGGCAGACCGGCCATGTTATTGGCGGGGACTATGGCGAGGTCGGGGTTACATGGCGGGCTGTGCTGGCGATGGTACTTGAGGCCGTTGAGATTCTTGTAGCGTTTGCCGCACACCTCACAACGATACGGCTTCTCCTTCTCCATCCCGACCGTACCTGGATATGGTATTGAAGTCGCTGGATCCACGATAGAGAATGTACCATCTGGGTTCTCCTTCAGTTGCTGATTTTGATGTCCGTGTTGCTTGTGGTACTTCAGGCCGTTCTGGTTCTTATATGCCTTCTCGCAGCCAATGACAGGGCACTTGAATGGCTTGATCTCTTCGCCGACGAAGCCGCCAGCGCCAGCTAAACCATTCAGCAATTGACTTTCGCGCACACGCTTGGCCAGCTCACTGTTCTGGGAACCATTAAATGCCGGATTTTGTTGTTGAAAGCCCTTGCCGTATCCTTGTTTGCTCAGCAGCCGTTTTTCGGGATTATCGATAGTTGCTGACCCACCATTGCTCATGTTATGTACATTGTAGCCGGTGAAGTCGAAATTGTCCATGTCATAATTGTTGTTCAGGTTGCTCATCGAAGCAAGAAAGTCTGGATCCAGCTCTGCCGGTGTGTTCGGCTGTGAAGGGTCAGGAGTAGAAGTTTGTTGTGAAGTGGTCTGCGCAGTCAGACTGGGAGTATTTACCGAGGAGACAGTCGGATTGTGTGGATAGCCCATGCTCTGCTGAGGTGCATGTGGCGTGGTCGGTGTTTGCGAATTCAGACCTTGGCCCTGGAATGCGTTGGCGAGATTCACGTTGACCGATGGTCCCCGCGGCTGTTGGCGGCCGAATTGAGGTTGTGGCTGATACTGTGGGTGGTGGACCTGAGGTGCTGGCGCCCCGTCATCCATGTCCATATCGTCCAGATTGTCGAATGTGCCAATGTGATCTTGATGTTGAGCACCAAACATTGGGGACGCGGTCGGCATCGGAGGTGGGTGATGCTGATGTAATGAATGTTGTTGAGGCATGTTTGGATTTTGCTTTTGAGCTTGCTGCTGAACGGCTTGTGCTGTGCTCGTGGCGTTGGCAGCTCTGCTACTGGGATATTGCTGATCTTTGGGTGTTCGTCCCATCGTCTGCGTTGGTTGCGCGGCGTGAGCTTCCTCGTAGTGCTGCAACAGCTCGTGCATGGAATCAAGATGTATATCGCAGCAGACGTAGTCCTTCATGTAGTTCGCCTCCATCTTAGGAAGATACGAGGATGAGTGGAAAGAAGGCGACTTCATGCCACCATAAGGTGATGTGCCAGCCATCATGATACTGTCGCATCATCAGAGAGAAATTCGGAGAGGGAAGCGTGTCTCGGGTACTTACTCGTCTCGGATAAAGCTGCCCATGGAAATACCTCCCCACGACATTCCACCCACCAAACTGTTAGACATGTTGTAGGTGCTCTCACGGCGATCGAGGCGTGCGCCTGCTGGAATCTGCCGTGCACCGTATGGGGTTGTACCGAGCATGCTGACGGGTTCCTGTCGATACTTGACATCCAATCCATTGTCTGGTAGGGCGGGCGCCGCCATGCTAAATGTGTCACGCTCTTGCGAGTTTGATTCTCGAATCTGCGACGTCAGCGCGGACTGTTGGGTTCGTGGCGAGCTCGACGAGTGTCGGCTGGTGCCAATGTCGATCGCGGGTGACGCAGTCGGCATTGTGGTATCGATGTGTGGCCAAGGCGTGGCGGACGGGAACAGAGGAAGGTCGCCCTCGTCGTCGTCGAGCGGAAACAAAAGGTCGTCGGAGGTGAAGTCGTCGGCGATCGCGTGGCTCTCAGCGGCGTTCCTGTGCCAATGGAAGAATGGCTGATCCTCTCGCGCTCGCTTGAGCGGATCGCAGCTGGTGGTACTGATACTCGGGTATTGATGTCCAGTGGCAGACTGCGGTGTGCCGACACTCTCGACGCTGGGAGATCGCTGCCCTGGACTGGCGGCGAGGGGCGGAGGAGTGTTGAGGGAGGAGGAAGTAGGAGTCGCCAGCTCGACGAAGGACAGGACTGGCTGTCCGAAGGGAGATGCCGGTAGTTGGATGGGGATCTGCACTAGTTCTAGCCAGAGTGCGGCGAATGAAGGCGAGGCGGGCGGGCAGGCAGGCAGGCAGTACGGCTCGTATTATGGAGGAAGCCTCTTACACATGCGTTTAGGGAAGATTATCTGCTACGACGAGAGCGTAGGGTGCAAACAGAGCCACAGTGGGTGCAACCAGCAGTTCATAAGGGTAATAGGTCGACTCAATTCGGTGGATATGGCGGACCTGGTCAACGCTATATGACTGGAAGGCCGCACACTGCCAGTCTGCAAGATCACCACCTGTAACTTAAGCTCGACCGGTTTCGCTGACCACTACCCGACTAACTTGACCCTACCCGACCAATGAGCTAGGGATGAAGTCACTAACCCTTTCTCAACCGCGCCGTGGGAGTCGGGCCACGCACCGAAAGCCAGCATTTGGCATGGAGAAGCTGCTGGAGGTCCGTCTCACCAGATCGTCACATCTCACAGAGAGCGTGGCACAGCAGACGCAATGCACTGCACTGCACACTACCGCACATGTACATACACGTACTCGACTCGAGTCCCCCTTGACCAGCGAACGCTGGGCGCCCGTTTGGACGTTGCGCGGGACATGCAGCAGCTTGTCTTGTGCAATGTACTGCACTGCACAGTACTGTACTATGCATACGGCCACATACGCCTCGTCGCCTCCATGTCGCCACCCCTGCCATGCCAGCATCGCTTCCGCGCCGACAAGGGGGCGCCACCCGGGACGTCTCTGACCAATGGAACTCTCTCCGCCGGCTTCTGCTCCTGGGCGGATCGCCTTCTCGAAGCTGTGGAGCACGTCGCTGATCCTTCGTGATGTCTGTCGACCAGGATGGCCTGCCGCAAACCATCGCGTGCCATGTGTGGATGTGATGAGACGGCGCCTTCGTGTCTCTCCCGGTGACAGGAGCAACACATCGTGCCAGAGCCTTCACAGACGAGGGAGTTCGTAGGTCCATCCGTCCATTGATCAATCGATTCATCCATCCATACATACACACTTCCAAACTTGCCTTCAATAAGCTGAGCGCGTGGCGCCGGCGACAAGATCACACCACGCTCGCCTGGCCTCGCCTCGGTGCGCTGCCATTCAGTTTCTGCCACTCGTATATAAGATACACGCCGATACTTGGCATCTACCGGCAGCCATTGGCGTGGCCAGGTAGGTCATAGCGTTTGTCCCAGCATGATGCATCGAGAGCGGACTTAGTGTTGGGGGTCCATTAGGCTTAGTTTAGTCCCGACTCCCTACGTACCCGCTTGGAGGCAACCTTGTCACGACTGACGCTCGGCTCTTGGGGCTTCACTGGCAGAGGCTCTCCCGCAGGTCTGCTCTGCCTCTCTCAGTGTCACTCCCTCCCTCTCTCCTGCTCACAAATGCTTGCCGGTTAGTGGTCAGCAAAGAGCATGCGACGGCTGATGCGAACTCACGCTGGCGGCGATGACGCCGGAAATCATCCTCTGATCCAAGGTTCACGCCGTCTCTACTCTAAATCTGAGGGCTACATCCGCGCACAAGGTTCAGTTCCCAGGTCGGACGAGCTTCGTGCAAGGCGCGCGCGGCGTCAACCACGATACTATGTCGGTTGTTTCGCGGCCCTGCTTGTGTACCACGTGTGATGTTTTGTGGCTTCAAGTCCACTCGCGTGAGAATATCGGACGCAATCGCATGCGTAAGACAGGAGCTCACAGAGCGACGCGTCCCATCGGATGTATGCAGGAAATGAAGAATAAAGGTACATGTAATGAATGTATGTACACCAGACCTACCCAGCTCGCTTAAGTATTTACCCACAGCCGCAAGCCCAGCGAAACTGTCAAACTTGGGACCGAATTCTGCCAGCGATCGCAAGCTCTTTCCATATCGTGCAGTACCAGAAAGAAGTAACCAATACACCAGGTGTCGTTCAGGCACATCTCAGACTCCAAGTGCAATAATGTGCGCTACATGTACCTTACGCATGCGCCAACCATGTCGTACCGGGCCTGAACGGACAGGTCTCCATCGATGATGATGCCATGACATCTACTACAGCATGTACATACAGTACTACTACTGCAGCACAACCGCTCTAAGCAGCTGCTACAGTACATTAGTCGATAATGTGCGAGAATACAATGACCAATGCGGTTCCAGTCTGCAGCTGCACGCAACGGATGAAGGTCACGGTATATGGTGAGCAACGGTCTATCTTCCGTAGCTAAACAGTACCTTAGTATGTAGTCGTTCCAGCAACTGGTGATTGTTTTTATTATGACACCGGCAAATGGTTCTCGCGTAGCCACATCCGGAACGCCATCTGCCAAGTTGGTGGACACACTTTGCAATCTTATTTCTGGTTGGAAGAACAGTGTGATCTACCAAAACAGTAAAGAAGCCTTGTTCTGGTAACAGGGCCTGGAAGGAACATGTAGGCTAACACGTAGCCTACGATGCAAACGATCCGCCCGTGCGCTATACACTCGAGGTGAAGCTTTGGTAGGCTTCGATTGGGGTTCAGGGCAAGCTGTCGAGACGGCGGCGAAGGCGGCGACGGCGACGGCGACGGCGACGACGAAAGGATCAAGCAGGCTGAAGTCCTAGGAAGCCCATTGTCGCGAACTCTAGGTTGTTGCATATTCTGGAAACAGATCACCGCTTGCAACCAGTAACCTCTAGTTCGTAGCCTAGATGACAGCCTTACTCTTTTCATTTCTTTAGGCTGAACTGAGCCCAGGATGGTCAGTTAGCCGTTGCTAGTGCTGGACCACGTATCTTTGCGTCTGCCACGTAGCTACATGTATCCTACTGTACAGTGTACACCTGGAGTATGAAGAACAATCAGACTTCGTTGGCACCACCACCTGAACTGTCGGCTCTCCGGACCGGTGGTTGTATCTAGCATCAAGAACACACCACTCTCGGCTGGGCACGGTTTTGTTGGTCAGCAGGTTCACTTCACACACTAATTCGAGCAGCTAGTGTCACTCTCCAGGTCTATATACAAAGTGCCGTACGAAAGTGCCAAACACTACAAACCACAGAACTTGGCTGGGTCACGAGCAACCCTTGAACCCTGCTTCATTCATTGGTCCATCTCCAAAATATACCAAACACCCTACACATGCAATGATCAGCACCACGCCAGCGGTGCTGTCCATTTCCCATCTCGTAGGCAGAAGTCAGAGCACCAGACTCCCGAGTCATGATACACACATCACATGGTTGGTGGCTACATGTAGCTGACACTCCCGCTTCCCGTGGATGTGAAGGAAGGTTGGCTGGCGGTCCCCGAAAAAGCGCCAGTATGGCGTACACAGGGTGCCTTGCTCCGCATGCACGTATGCTGGACTCTGGAGACAGCTGCATTCGTCCCCACGGGCCTAGACCTCGAAGGCGCGCCAACGAAGCATCAGACGGTGCTTATATCAACAAGGTGATCCTCCTACACGACAATCATTTTAGGTGTACAGAAAACATGGTCCACACAGCTTCGTGAGTTGTATACCCATTGACGGGCCGAGATGAGGAAGGTCAGTGTGCTCGGTCGGTCGGTCCTCTGACTGAACGCAATACAAGGGCTGGCACGACGCGACGTGCAAACTCCCATTATTATTATTGGTCTCATGACTGTCCAACTCGGTGGTTGAATCGCCGAGAGACGATGTGACTCCAAGTCCAAGAACGACTACATAGACGTCCCAAAGGAGGAAGTGGTTGCTAGCGGAAGACGTTAGCGCCTTTTCTCCAGTTCGTTAGACATACCTGTTCAGGCAACAAATGAGGCACGAGACTAACGGCGTCTACAAGAAGTCGAGAAACTACATGTACACCTATGTACCGTGCTCCCTCTCCTTTTACGTTACACTACAGCATATGCGGCCACGAACAGGCACCATAGCATATAAGTGGACACCATAAGGTAGCCCAATATCATCTCGCCTACTGACTACAGTATCAGAGTATGAACAAGAGAGTTGTAGACCTCCATAACATACATACTACGCGACTGGATTTCTGTGTATCCTATGTCTAGCGTCCTCTAGGTTGACGACTATATGTACACCGCCCTGAACACGTCGAACTCCAAAGCATCTTCGCTCCGGAGGGTTGTAGAACTTACCGACAGTATTCGTACTTTAACTATAAGTGGGCCCATACCGGCTACAAACTTACATGTATCTTATTCCTCGCCAATTGCTACAGTACATACATATAAAATCACACACACTGGTTCAAGACGGTGTAACCGACTCTCCCTCACGAGCCTGATCGATCACCTTTTGATCAACAATGCAGTAGCTTGGAATGACATACGACATTCAACATCAAGAACAACAACACAACCCAAGCCTGGCTAGCTCAGCTCTTCCCCTCTTCCCCCCTCCCCCCCACGTTCCATAGGTACTCGGTCAACCACACGGGAAGCCTGCAGGAACAACCACGGCAAAAGACCAACCCCGTCACCTGAACAGGCAAGGTACATACAGTAGTATACATCCTGTGTGGATGTACCTAGTAGTCAGCCCGCTAGCAGTTGCATGTACTTTCATGTCGAACGGAAGCTATGTACTATACGGTACTGTATACTAAGGTACCTAAGGTACGTACAGTATATACTTACTGTATATACATGACAACAACATAACTACGGCAACAAACAGCCTAGAACAGCAATCCCGACTAGTAGTAGAACTACTAAAACGAAGAAGCGAGCGCCTAATGGAATCTAGAACTAGTCATCACACCAGCTAACATACCGACTAGTATATATATTAGCATAAGTTCCAAGCAAGGGTCCAAGTCCTTTCCCCCCGCGGCATAATCCGTTTTAGGTAATTCTGGATTCTCAATTGGAGAAGGGGGCGAGGGCGAGGGCGGGGGAGGATTCCTTCTTTTGGAGAGAGAGGGCTCTAGGCTGTATGTGTGTATATAGCAAAGCAAAGCCTCAAAGCAGAGCAAAGCAAGCCAACTAACTTGGGGTAGAGCTAGTCCTTTTATGGTATACCGAGAGAAATTTGGCGCTAGAAGTGTTTTGAGAGAGAGAGACAGAGAGAAGAAGAGAAGGTCTGAGGAGATGAGATGAGACGAGACGAGACGATATTCTACCTAGCTGCTGACAATAGTGATACATTTCACTGGCAACACTCTTTCGGGTTTCTGCTGCGCGGTAGGTGGAGCCGGGTTTCAAGGCAAGGCAAGAAGTAAGCAAGTAAGCAAGCGAGCGAGCAAGCAAGCAAGCTACAGTACAGTACCGTACATACACACGTATGCTGTAGGAGATCCCATGGAGTGAGACATGCATGTGGAGATGTCACGACATACATAGGCAGGTAGGCATTGGATGATTTCTAGTGACAAGAGGAGCAATCACTGCGATGAACAACAATGATGATGGTGATGATGATGATGATGACGACGAGGTTGTCGTGGTGAATGAAATGGTACACATTAAATTGGGTACTTCTGGTACCTGTGGCTATGGATAGGATAGGGAGCGAGAACCGAATACAGTCGGATCACATGTAAAGTACTCTTGTATCGTAGGAGGAGCAGGGAACAGCCCTCACACCGACTCCACCACGGCGACCAGCAAGGTACATGTAGGACAGCTGTCTGCGAGGATGTGGACCGCATTCATGGCAGTTCCGCGAGGTTGGTGGATAGGATCTCGATGCCGATGCTAGTAGGGCGAGATTCCCTGCAATATTTGATCATGTTGATGTCAGATGCATCGTCGAGGATCTGTCACCGGTTTCGCAGCGCCCGTTGTGGAGACCACTATTGATTCTCAACAGGACTTAGAGCTCATCAACACAAGGCATCATTGGAGAGCCAAAGATGGAAATGCTACAAGCGATGTCAAGATTAAAACAAACGTAAAGGGCCGACCGACGTCAAGCACTAGAGATCGGAATCTGGAAACCCCTCCGTTCCTTTGAATCTTCGCTCACCCCTCGGCTTCGATCTCGTAGCTGTTCGACTTATGTTTCGGCTGGAATTGGAAGTCCTTGTGCGCAGGACCCAAGAACATTTCGCTAGGGAGTCGTGTCAGCACATGCTTATCACTTTCGAGCCATCACCCGACATACCTGATCTTAATCCAGTCCTTGTAATTCCCACTGCTAAGAAGAGTCTCAAGGTCACTGCGTCCACGGAACGCGGGCGGTCTGTCTCCAAACTTGGGTGGCAAGTACTCGAGAAGGCCAATGGGCACATATCGACAGCTGAAGCTAAGCCACTCAAGCAGAAATCTCCTGGTGTTACCAACGCCGATCTCGTCCGATCCCCAATACTCGAGACCATTTCGACAGAATTTCTCAATGTACGCAAGTCGCTCTGAAGCAGACTTATCGAGGTCCTGATTCTTTTCGATCTCCTCGAAGATCCAAGGCTTGACAAGAGCACCACGTCCGATCATGATACTATCAACCTTGGCTTCTTCGATATGCTTGTCGTAATCGCCAGGGCACAGGATGTCGCCATTCCCACAGAAGTAAGGAAGTCCATCCTTTGTATTTGCCATGTCGCGAGCATCTGGCTCTCTGACTGTATCAGTAAGATCTGCATGCTGGGCTCGAAGGTTCTTGACAAGAGTGGCGCATTCGGCAATGTAGCTCCAGTCTGCATCGCGGGTGTACCTTTGCTGGCGCGAACGCCCGTGAAGAGTGATAGCAGCAACGCCAGCAGGGCCCAGGTTAGCAGCTCGGGCCTCGTTACCACCGATAACAAGCCGTTCGACGAGCTTCTGAGCAGTCGGATACTTATCCCTTGTGCCCATACGGATCTTGACAGTGATCGGTATCTCCCCAGAGACAGTGTTCATTCCCCTCAAGATCTTCTCCAATTTGCCGTGGCCGTCTAAAAGTGCAGATCCAGCGCCAGTCCGGAACACAAGATCAATGGGACATCCACAGTTCAAGTCGATAGCTCGTATTTGTGGACACAATGCAGCCAGGACTTCTGTTGTCTTCATTGCAAGCCACGGCTTGTTGGCGGCGATTTGAACGCCAAATTTGATGTCTTTGCTGTTGTCATAGCCTGGTACGGGGCTCTTAGGAAAGTAGGCAGGCGACGCAAGCTCCGACTCGTGAGCCTTGACCAGCGCCCATTCTCCCTTCTCGCCATTGAGCAGTGGTAGACCCATCGCCATCTCGGACCAAGTGACTTGGGCTCCTAATTCAGTGCAGAGCCTGCGAAACGGCAAGTTGCCTTGTGTTGTCAACGGCGCGAGCACTGGCGTCTCGGGTCCATAATATATGCGTCGCTTCTCCGATGGTCGAAGTGGTGGTTCACTGTATGCCGCACGGTGGTCGTGGTCGTGGTCGCTGATCCTGTTACCATCCTCTCCGACCTGGCTGTTCAGCCATTTGAGATATGTGTCGGATAATGGTGTTGCCCACTTCTTCTTTCTCAGCGTGATCTTGTCACCATTACTGACAAGATTCACGACTCCGTTATCTTGATCTTCCTCGTCGTCACCGTGATCATTCGCCGCGCAAGTCTCCTCTTTATGCTTTTGCACCAGCTCTTTTTGGCCATCAACGCGCTCGATCTCTTCTGAATGACTGCCAGCCCATCGACACTTCCAACCCTCTTTGCACTTGCCCTTGGTCTCGAAGTTCGGGCACATGCCATTGAACGTCTGCATGTCCTCTCGCTTGCCCTCTTTCACGTACTTTCGAATGTCGTGCTCCATTCTACACTTCTCGCCGAAAGGGCAAGTGATCGGATCGAACTCGTTCGCCCAGTGCCGTGTTCTGCACAAAGCTATGGCATCTTTCGAACTTCCAAAAGTGCGAGCCTTGTTCTGTCCCTGCTTGCCCTTTTTGCCGCCACGACCAGCCACAGGCTGTTCCTCTGATTTGGCAGCTTCGGCAGCATCGTCATCGAATGTGGTGTTCGTGTGTTTAAGTGTCGCAACATCGATCAAGTACTCCTTCTTGATCGGGGCGACACCTTTCTGGCGGTCTGGTTGATTCGACCCAGCCCGAGGCTCCTGCTTCACGTCTCGCTCCTCCTGGACCTCGCTGGCGACCGTGCTGTCAGGCACGGGTGTAGTATCGTGTTCGCGTTTGATTCGCTTGCGTGGAGACTCTTGGAAATCGCCATGTGCGTCTCTATTCAGCTCATCATGTCTCTCGATCTTCTCGGCTTTGGTCATGGCCGAGTCGCCTGGCAAGATGTCTTTCTGTGGGTTGTCGTCTGCCTGTGCAGCCTCTGCTAACGCTTCCAACGGCGCCGATGGCTCTAGGGGATTGCTGGTAGTGGCCATGGCGGTGAGTGTGGGTGCGGTGATGTCCAATGGCTGGTGTGTGTATGTTTCTGGAAAACGACTCAGCTGCACATTTTCACATCCGAGCCCTATCGATAAAAAGCTCACCTTCTTGGGTGATCTCACACGAGCCACCAAAAGCCATAGTTTAAGCCACAGTGGGGCTGGAAGGCAGTGACGGCGGAGGGTGACGTTGCGCGCGAGATGCCAGCTTTGCCATTCATGCTCTCGCTGTTCACGACACAAACTTCCAATTCTTTGCTACCTTGCCTACGCTCCTACCTACTTCCTGCTCTCCAGACACTGCTTGCGCAAACATCAGCAACACATCTTCGACCGGTGTATCCAGCGATAACTGCCTACCTACCAACACTTCCCATCGCGTCGAAATTGCTGCAGTGACCCAGAAGTGGGCATAGCTCCAGCCTTTCCGCAACCATGACGCTTTACTACAGTCTGGTGAGTACCGTACATGTACTTAACGTTCGCCGACCCCTCGAGGCTTCTTCCACCTTCTCCTCCTCAATCTGCACGACACGACACAACATCCTGCCATCATGCCTAGCCTCATCTACGCCCCAGTACACTCGAGCTTCGAGCCACGTTTCGCGGAGCCAAATGCTAACCATGGTCCCAGGTCTTCGCGCTGCTCATGTTCGAAATGGCAGTCTTCGTGACTCTCATCATCCCGCTGCCGCTCAAGATCAAGCGTGGTCTTTTCACCTTCATCTCAGAGAATCCGCTGATAGCCAAGCTGCAATATGGAATGAAGGCGAGTCGGCTGCAGAGTTGTGTAGGAATGAATTCTAATCTGGTACAGATCACCTTCATCTTCATCCTGATCCTGTTTATCGACAGCGTCAACCGTGTCTATCGCGTGCAGGTGGAGTTGGCTCAGGCGAAGAGCAGCCAGACCGCGACGTAAGTTGACCTCGTCGCAAGGTGCACCAAACCTATACACTAACACGTCAGCAGCGTCGTGGCCGGCAGCGAGCGCATGGAGGTTCAGGCACGCAAGTTCTACTCGCAACGCAACATGTACCTGTGTGGTTTCACTCTTTTCCTCTCGCTCATCCTCAACCGAACATATGTCATGATTCTCGAGACCCTTCGCCTCGAGGAGAAGATCAGGAGCTATGAGGGGGGTGCCGGCGGCAAGACATCTTCTGGTTTGGGCGAGGCTGGTAACGCAGGCGAGATTGGTCGCCTGAAGAAGGAGTTGGCTAAGCGCGATCAAGATATTGAGACCCTCAAGAAGCAGAGCGAGGGCCTCAGCAACGAGTACAATCGCCTAGGCGATCAGGTCTCGCCCCAGGACAGCGTCCCAAAGAAAGATCGTTAAATGATTGGAAACTGGAAGCATGGAATAATAGCGGCGGGCGTGCGAATGTACTGGAGGCAACACGGTACACCTGAGAGACTCTACCAACAAATTCAAAACCTCGAGAAAGAAAAGAGTCGCAATATGAGAGAGCGAGAGCGAGTCACGAGGAGCGGCGAGCATCGATACATCTAGTACAGTGACTTGAAAAGCATTTTGATACGAAACAAGCAATCCCTGCACCAGTACGTGCAATACAACCGAGCGAAGGCTATCACGAGTGCTAAGGTGATGCTGGAGCATCCCACGACCTGTAGCTCTTAAGTATGTACTTATTGCTCTCTGGGGATCTGCCTCAGCTCGCGGCTACCTTATGTCTACATGTATGTATAAGGTACCTTACCTTTAAGGTACATGTACCATCGCGTTTTCGGAAAGCGTCACAACTTCGCGCGTAGCGCGCCTCCTCGTATTTGCTAATGCCTTCGAATACGATACGACTCGTGACTCCAACTTTTTGAGACCACGATCATCGTCCTGACAGGTGCATATATCCGCTCAAGAATACTTTTCCAAATGAACATATGCTGCGGACACGACGAGTCTGGCGCAAACAGGCGCATACTGATAACAACTGCATGGAAGGGGAGGGGTTGGCAGTTTAGTAGTGGGCATAGTACCTTAGTGAGGAAATGCCAACACACCTCATGTCACCTTGTCTGGAGTACCTTAGTGAAGCTTCGAACTAGGTACTAAGGTGTTCTTTGACATTTGATGTTCGCTGTTCGCTGTTCGCCAAGGGGTGACACGTCGTCAGCGGTGCGGGAGCATGTTCGGGCGAATGTCATGCAGGGAACTACATCTGTTGCGATCACTCGTGACTCGGAAACACTGATGATGGACATGCTGTCATGCTGGAGGAGTACATCTTGCTGCCCGAACACTTTGCTGCTGCCCGAGCACTAGAACTAGCAGAGGCCAGTGGTTGAGATCGGGCTGCGAAGTCTTGTAGATGCTGAATGTCGTGGGGACGAAAGCTGCTGGGGTCACAACAACGGACAGAAGAAAGAGGCGAAATACATACATGTGATAAGAGTCCTCAGTGTGGTAGTTTCTTGCTGCTTAATGGTTTTTGCGGCTTCAATACTTTAACGGCCGTTGAAGTGTTGCCTGGCGCATTGGATGGTCTGCGATACAATCATACCTCACCTCTTACAAGCATTTCATGTGAAAGACGTCTCACAATGGTCAAACAGATGTCATCCGTCATCGCACGCTAGCTGTAGGCATGGCTTCCCCTGCTGGTGACGCCGTACTGTGGATTGTGCCTGAAAATGGCCACTCGTACTTGCTAGTGGAATAAGAGCAAACGTTCTTCTGCAGCTGCAACACAGTGCAAAGCGCCAGCTTCCGGGACACATGCTGTTATACCTTATATCTCCGTATGGTTTTTCTCGAACTGCCCTGCCTTACCTTATCCTCGACTGCTATGTATAGACTATAGGTAGACAACTTAAGACCGATGCAGGGTCTCGAGCTCCGAAACGCGCCAAGACGTAGTCATGAGCGCCATCATCTCTCTAACGAAGTGTATTTTGCCCTGCGTCCGCCGCGCTGTGTGCCCTTGAACTACTAGGTAGGGTTAGGTAGGATATACACGAAGATAGCGGGTGCGCCTGTTTCGTTTTGCCAAGGATAGCGAGATTTGCAGAAAAGAACACTGCGAGCGCTGCAAGCCGCTACCGCGTACTCCGTAGACAGCGCTGTTCAGTGTACGGAGTGCGGCGTTTAGAATGAACGGCGATCCGCTACGTCAGGAGATCGAGATCGTTTGGAACTACCTTAGGTCCCGTTCGGTTGTCGCTTATAGCTTATAACTCGCTGTCTGACGCTACTATTATAGCGTGTAACTTACTGCGTCTTGTAGGTAATTGCTATAAGAGGGGGGTATTCGGTTTTCGTCTTATAGCATATAGGGTACTATATAGGGTGCATACAGCCTATACTATAATTAGCAATAGTGTTATTCTTAGGCTTTTTTACGGTCGATTACCCTGTCTACGGTTAATTATGCTTATCTTATACCCCTTCGAACGTATCTCGTTCGTACTACTGCTTTAACAGCTATAATAGACCTTAGCTCTATACTTAATAGCGACGCTAATAACTACCCCTTTAGCAACGACGAGGCCTTCGTCGCAGACCTCGACGTAGCGTTCGGTATGTAGGCATACGACTTCGGCAGCTTCGATATAGCGAACAGTATAGCTCCGAGTAGTAATATACCCTATAGCGGTTAGTTAGATTTACCGACGCCTCGAGAGCAATTATAACGATTATTCCGCTCGTAGACGCTATCGTCGCCTACCGTATACCCCGCCTCGTCGAAGCGCGCTGCTAGTCAAATTAGCGGCCTTACCGATCGAGAAACCCCTAGTCTATTAGATTCCGCGAGCTAAGCCGGTAGATTAGAAACCTCTAAAGTAAAGAAGCGCCGTACGTAGGGGCTAAGGATTAAGTAGTCGCTAAAGATAATAGCGGAGCTTCTAAAGCAGATAAAAGAGCTATATAATCTATGCGAGGGCAATAGGTAGAAGCTATAGGCCTTGTCTACTATAGTAACGAAGATTCGTAATACTATAGAGGCGAATACGGTCTAGTAGTCGCTATTAGACGCTAATAAAGTAGCTAGCAAGATCGGTAACCTGCTCTATAATTAGAAGCTATAGATTGCTACTATCGAGCAGAGCGGCTAGACAATCGATAAGGAAACTGGCTGTCCGTTAGCGCCTCCGGACGTATTAGATAGGTACTTTGCGGCTTACCTAACCGTAGCGAAGTTCCGTAATAAGCTACTCGAGAACGAGGCCGAACTAGATGCTCTATTCCGTAGAACTAGTACTACTAGCGAGGGCGCTATAGGTATAGATGCGGCGGCTTCTTCTAACGTCTTAGCCCCTAGTTCGATAGTATAATAAGCGCCTCCAAATCTAGCCGATCCGTTATTCGCGCTACGCCGTACTGCTACGCTAAATACTTAGAGGGCGGCGAAGAACGCGGCTCGTCTATTAGTTGCTATATAGGTAAACGACGGCATCGGTAGCTTAATCGAGGTGCTACGTAAATCGACGGACGCGGTACGTCTACGGCTGCTACCTAAGCGAGAGCTAGCCGAGCTATTACGGACGAAGCTATTCGCGTATATCGATAGACAGGATCGGAGGCATGCGGCTAAGGTAATACGGCGGAAGGGCGTAGTAGAGGTATACTACTTCCTCGGTAAGGACGTCGAGGACTAGGTAGAGCGCATTAAGGCTATCGTTGCTACGATAGATAATATAGTACTATAGTATATAGGGTATAAAGCTATATTATAACCTTACTATCGTCGTAAACGTCTTAATAAGTATATAAGAAGTTGAAGTTCGCGTAGCTTAGCATTTAATCTTCTGCGCTGCGGACGGTATATTATATACAGAAACTACCTTCTGTAGCTATATACTTAATAGATAATAGAGTAGGTAATTCGGTAGTTACTAACGCAAGAACGAGCAGAATCGGTAGTATTTTAAGTACGCGCAAGCTAGTTGAAGATACTAACTTAAGTTAGATATACTGCGCTTTAAGTTTGCGTCGTATATAAATAAGTAGTAATATAGGCTCGTATTTTAGCGCGTTAACGGCAGTACCCCGACGCAATAATTAGTGCGGCTGTATATCCGAGTCGCGTCAAACGATAACGCGTATAGAATCTCGCGGAATTCTACGTTCTTAGCAAAATAGTATAGGACACTACATATAGCGGAAGTCGACAGCAGCGCAAAACAGTAGGCAGAAATACGTTATTTTAGCAGTAGAAAGTATGCTTGGCGCCTAACGCACTACGCTATAACCGATATCGAATATACTTATTCCTCGCCGTCTGCCTAAGGCCGAAATTCGTCCTTATAATTCGTAGGTATAGCTTTATCTGCCTCTTCTTTTCTATAGTTTTTAATATAGTCCTTCTATATACGCTCCGCTATATTATTACGAAACACGTCTATATTAGTCCTTATACTATTAAACTACGCAACCGGCCCTAACGTCCCCTAACTGCGACTACCGAAGTAGTTATCCTCGTCGTACTTAAATACCGGAAATAGCTCTATCGTACCTCTAACGGTAAGGAAGTTATGCAGCGTAGTATAGGTATATACTAGACGGGCCTATATAATATAAGAGAACTCTAGCAGCGCCTCGAAGATCTAGAACCGCCTCTTAAATATACCGAACGTACGCTCGACGACGTTACGAAGCGACAAATAGCGCAGGTTAAACAACTCTTTAGCGCTCTCTAGCCGCTATCTAGCAACCTACGTCTCTCTTAGGTAATAGCAGACACTACGGTAAGGAGTTATTATTAAGCGATTATTCGAGTAACTAGCGTTAGTAAGGTAGTATATTCTATCCGGCGCCTTAAAGCTATAGTAATCTACGGCGTCGTA